>JAPVLO010002819.1:0-28834 GCA_027257055.1 Cephalopachus bancanus | reverse complement strand
ATCTCTTCTTATGAAAAGTGTCGAATCACGTATTTTTCACACTTTTCAAAGGGAATGTTTGTCTGATTTTTCTGAGTGTTTTAGTTTCTTGTAGATCCTGAATGTTATGCCATTTTACAGATATAGATATATAGGTGGAGAATAGTATTTCCTATTCTGTTGGCTGTATCCCTTCTCTTCTGATGGTTTCTTTTGTTTTTCAGAAGTGTTTTAAATTTTGATGAGATCCCACTTGTCTAACTTACATCTTTTTTTTGTTGTTTTTTTTTTTTTGAGTTAGAGTCTCACTCTGTCTCCCAGACTGGAGTGCAGTGGCTGCTTCCAGCCAACGCAGCCTCGACCTGCTGGGCTCTGGCAACTCTTCCACGTCAGCCTTCCAACTACCCGGAATTACAAGCATGTGCTACCATGCCCGGCTGATTTTTTGATTTATTGTAGAGATGTCTCACTGCCCAGGCGTGTCTCGAACCAGCGAGCACAGGCAATCCACTCACCTCAGCTTCTCAATGGCACAGGATTACAGGCAGAGCCACCGAGTCCGGCTCTAACTTACTTCTTAAGGCATGTGAATTTAAGGTTCTAAAGAGAAATTAGTTTCCGCTTCCAGTTTCCCTAATGGTGTCTCTTGCGTTTTCTAAGATTATTATATTTTGGTGTCTTACGTTTAGGTCTTTGATCCAATTAGAGTTAATGTGTATGGTGATAGATTGGAGTCCTGTTTCAACCTTGTGCATGTTGTCACCCTTTTCCCAGCACCTTTTACTGAATATGTTCTCCATTAACCAGTGGGTCTTGGAGGTTTTTTCAAAGAGGATTTGGTTGAGAATTTGATGATTTCATTCTCTGTCCAGATCCATTGGACTATGGACCTATTTTTGTACTAATACCAGGCTGTGTTGATTATTGTAAATGTATAGTAAAGTTTGAAGTCTGGAACTGTGATAGGTCCTGCTTTGTTTCTTTTGATAAGATTCTTTTGGCTATTCATGATTGTTTATGGTTTCATATGAATACTTTTTTGCAGTTTCCAGGTCTGTGAAGAATGATGTTATATTAATGGTTAATTCATTGAATCTGTAGATTGACTAAAAGGCTAATTTTTACATTAAAAGAGGTAAGTAAAGTCGGGGAATCAAGCATGTCATATTGTCATTCATGACATCAGCCTCAGAACTTTGACATCATGATGGGGGAGACTTCGAATGCTGAGAAATCCTAAGATTTTAAGCACTTGTGTACAGTGCTCTGCCAAATGCGGTAGAAATGCCAGTTTTCTTTCCCCAAAGAAGTGAAGAGAAGCATGTGTTCACACCTATCCAAAAATTTCAATAGAGATAAGTGACCATTCTATAATCTTCTAAACGAGGTAGTCTTTTTTTTTTTTTTAAAAAGCAGTCTTTATTAATAGGACCGAGAAAATCCCAAACTGGGAGGGGCCCTGATGGGGTTACCCAAGAGGTAGTCATTCATTATGGTCATGGAGTCCTGTTGAGGCTTGGTTATGGCACAACCAAATAATATTGTAGCACTTTCTTCAGTTTAGAAAGTTTTGGATGTTTTTAGTATGGTGTAACAGCCTTTGAGCAATCTTTCCTACAGGATTTGAACATTGCTTTTGCTAAGATCATAATCAATTTTTCAGAAGTTTCAATTATCTAAATTTTTATACTAATGCAGAGACCAAATACTTACTAAATTTGTAAATATCTATGTTTTTTTTGGCTTATGTATATTGGGCCCCAAATTTCTTTTTTCTGTGTGCCTCATTGTAAATGCTTGGTGATTAAAAGTATGAGATTCTTGGCTACTTTGTTTCAGAGTACAGCATTATGTGTTACTTAGAGAAAATACTAGGGGATTCAATGGAAATACTCCTTTAAAAATATAATTGGGTTAAAATAGAAGGGGAATGTGTTTTTATATTTCCTTCAAATACATAAGGGAAACTTTTCTCTATGGACTGCACATCTTTTACATTTAATCAAAATTAAGAAGCAGGAAATACAGAGTGCACCAAGAAAATGTACATAAATTTTAAGATTGGAAAAGGCTGCATTAAATTACTATACTGTTTTATTTTCCTAAATTTTTGTGATTTATTATGCATTCTGCCTTCTGAATCGCACTTAGGTACACTGAATCTCAAGTCTAATTTTTCTAAGAAAGATATACATCTGGACTCTCAACAAGTTTCTATTTAGGCAGAATAAAACATAAATAATTTATGTGAGAAGCACTGTAGTTGTCAGTTTTGAAGGGAGAATTATTCCATGTATTCCAATGAACTAAAGGTAAAAGGAGTTATCTTTGGAGTGTTATACATTTCTTAAAAGATCAATCTCTGCATTACGAACATTTCTAGGCCCAACCTTGAATAATAACCATTTTTAAAGTTAAAAAAATTAAAAAAAGAATAAACAAATAAAGTCAGTTGCACGTTTTTCAGCTTTTATTTATTCATTTATTTATTTTTAAAATGTGGGGTACAATTCAGTGTTTGACATACAAACATTGAGTATGCAGGGTCCCTGGCTGATGTGGCATGCCCCTCCTTTCCGTAGCCGTATCCCTCCACTGCCAGTCTCACCCTCCCCTAAACAGTTTTCAACTACTGCCAATCACTTTCTTACAGCACTATAAGTGATCAAGTTCAGCTCATTAGTGAGAACATATGGAACTCTGTTCTTAATTTTTTGTGATAAATCATTGAAAAAGACCGACCGCATATCCATCAAACATTCTGCAAAATCCTTCTATCTGTCCTTTTTAATGGCTGCATTATATTCCACTGTGTATATACCCCATTTATTTTATCCTTTCCAGCTTTATTGGGCAACATGGTTGGTACCATATTTTATTGCAATTTTGATTAGGGGTGCAAAAAACATACTGGTGTACATATTTTTTTGATAAAATGATTTGAGTTCCTCCGGGTATTTTTTGACAGGGGAATTAATGAGTCACATGGTAGGTCAATATCTTGTCCCTTTACAAATCACCACACTGTTTTCCAAAGATTTTGCTCAATTTTCAGTTCACATGCACTGTAGAAGCATTTTTTCTTCCTAAATCCTTACCTGCATCTGTTATTGTTCGTTTTATTAATGAGGGCTTGTCTTACAAGGGTATGGGGTTTTTCCCAAGTTGTTTCATTTGCATTTCTTTGATGATGAGTGAGGCTGATCAATTTTTAGGGTCTGCTGGTGCCCCTATCTCTTCTTAGGAAAAATGTCCAATCACGTATTTTGCACACTTTTTAAAGGGGAAAGTTTTCTGATTTTTCTGAGTGTTTGGGTTTCTTGTAGATCCAGGTGTTATGCCTTTTTTGTTGGTAGCCGGGCCCCGGAGGCTCACTAAGCGTTAGGATTATGAAGGGCTGTAGAAGCCAAGACCACCAGGATTTTTCGAGGGCTGTTTACCCATTCCCTCCCTCCTTTTCCATCTGGCGCAAACTACCAAAAATCTCCAGCTGGCTCTAATAGAAAACTCTCAAACCCGAATGTACACAGTTAACCTAGGAGCTATTGTTCCCATTCCCCATGGCTTATGGTCGTTTGCTTTATCACAATTTAAGTTTGGCTTTGAGTCACATTGAGAAGTCTTAGTGCAAGTCACAGGTTCTCCTGATTCAACCTTTAGAAATTTATAGACATAGGTTTTAAGAAAATAGTTTATATAGATTAAGAAAAATTAAGACACCATTTCATTATAGAAGTGTGGTTAGTTCAGTTTGACTTAGGGGAACTAGTAAAGTTTGCATTAGGCCAGTTGGTGCTAGGAGAGAGTAACCATAGCACCAACTGCTTTATAAAAACCAGTTTGAATTAGCATGAATAGTAAAAGGCAATATATCATTATGTTGGTTTCGGGTGTAAGTATTAAACGATGTTATGTAACTATAAACAGTTAAAGGTACATAAAAACTGGATAAGAACTTCATATTTTTCCTTATGTCTAAAAAATACATCTGTTTGAGAGTGGGGGATGGCCTGTGTGCATCTAGACCTGTTCAGGTGAAAGGCACATGCTACCTTTTGTGTAACCATAGCAGCAGGAGTCCCCATGATGATAACTTTGTGGAGTTTGGGGATAAAAGCCCGGGAATTACACCTATTAAACGGCTTCTACACCAGGCAGAGTCGTCCAGTCTCTTTCTTTCTCCCCTTTTCTCTTTTTTTCTCTTTATTAATCAAGAATAATCGCCGACACTGCCTCATCTTCCAGGGACCATCTAAATCTCTCTGCAGGAGCTGACCCCCAGCATTTTTAAAGATATATAGGTGGAGAATCGTTTTTCCCAATGTGTTGGCTGTATCCCTGCTCTTCTGATCGTTTCTTTCGATTTGCAGATGTATATTAATTTGATGAGATCCCACTTGTCGAAATTTCTTCTTAATGCATGGGTATTTAGGGCTCTGAAGAGGAATTAGTTTATGGTTCCACTTTCCCTAATGATATCTCCTGCGTTTCTAAGAGTATAATCATTTGGTGTTTTACATTTAGGTCTTTGATCCATTTAGAGTTAAAGTGTAAGGAGATAGATAGTGGTCCTGTTTCAATCTTGTGCATGTTGTCAGTCTTTTCACAGCACCATTTATGGAATATATTCTCCATTGACCAGTGGGTGTTAGAGGTTTTTCCAAAGAAGAGTTGGTTGAGAATTTGAGGTTTTCATTCTCTGTCCTGATACATTGGCCTATCGACCTATTCTTGTACAATACCAGGCTGTGCTGATTAGTGTGAACATATACCAAACTTTGAGTCTGGAACTGTGATAGCTCCTGCTTTGTTTCTTTGGAAAAGGTTATTTAGGCTATTCGTGATTGTTTATGGTTTCATATGAATTCTTTATTGCAATTTCCAGGTCTGAGAAGAATGATGCAACTTAATGGTTATTTCATTGAAACTGTAGATTGACTAAAAGGCTAATTTTTACATTAAATGAGGTACGTAAAGTCAGGGAAAGAAGCATGTCAAATTGTCACTTATGACATCAGGCTCAGAATTTTGACATCATAATGGGAGGGACCTTGACTACTGAGCAATCCTTAGGATTCAAGCACTTGTGTACAGTGCTCTGCCAAATGCGGTAGACATGGTGGATTTCATTCTCAAGAAATGAAGAGAACCACGTGTTCACACCTATCCAAAAATTTCTCCAGGAAGAAGTGACCATTCAAGAATTCTCTAAACGGGGTAGTCTTTTATTTTTTTTCTTTTAAAGCAATGTTTATTGAGAGAACTGAGAAACTCCCAAACTGGGAGGGGACCTGAGGGGGTTACCCAGGAGGTAGTTTTTTTATTATTATTGTAACGGAGTCCTGTTGAGGCTTGGTTATAGCACAACCAAATAATGTTTGAGCACTTCCTTTAGCTTAGAAATTTTGGATGTTTTTAATATTGTGTAACTGCCTTTGAGCAGTTTTCCCTACATGATTTGAACATTGCTTTTGCTAAGATCATAAACAATTTTCCAGAATTTTCAATTATCTAAATTTTTATATTAATGCAGAGCCCAAATACGTACAACTTTGCAAATCTTCATATTATTTGGTTTATATATATTGGACCCCAAATTCTCTTTCTTCGGTGTGCCTCATTGTAAATGCTTGGAGATTAAAAGTATCTGATTAATCAGATACTTTGTTGCAGAGTACACCATTATGTCTTAGGTAGAGAAAATACGAGGGGATTCAATGCAAATACTCTTTTAAAAATATAAATTGGGTTAAAATTAAAAAGAGAAAGTGATTTTATATTTCCTTCAAATATATAAGGGAAACTTTTCTCTAATGATTGCACATCTGTAACATTTAACCAAAATTGGCAAGCAGAAAATTCAGAGTGCACCAAGAAAATGAACACATATTTTAAGAGTGGAAAAATCTGTTTTAAATTACGATACTGTTTTATTTTCTAAAATTTTTAAGGTTTATTTTGCATTCTGTCGTTTGAGTGGCACTTAGGTACACTGAAATCAAGGCTCAGTTATCTACGAATGATATAAATCTGGAATCTCAACAAGTTTCAATTTAGGCAGAATAACACATACAGAATTTAGGTGAGAAACACTGTAGTTGTCAAATTTAAAGTAGAATTACACCATGTATACCAACGTATTAAAGTGAAAAGGAGTTATCATTGGAGTTTTATAATTTTTTTAAAAAATCAATCCCTGCATAATAAACATTTCTAGGACCAACGCTGAATTGTAACCATTTTTAAAGTTAAAAATAGGTCGAATAAACAAATAAAGTCATTTCCATGTTTTACAGCTTCCATTTATTTATTTAATAATTTTTTTAAATATTGTAATAAGTGTGGTAGAATTTAGTGTTAGATATACAAACATTGATCATGCAGGGTCTCTACTTGATGAGGTATGCCCCTTCCTTCCTTAGCAGTATCCCACCACTCCCAATCTCACCCCTCCCCCTAAACAGTTTTCCAGTACTGCCAATCACTTTCTTACAGCAGTATAAGTGACCGAGTTCAGCTCATGATTGAGAATATAAGGAAACCTCTTCTTTGTTTCTGTGATAAATCACCTAAAACGACCTACATCATATCCATCAAACATTCTGCAAAATCCTTACAAATGTCCTTACTTATGGCTCATAATATTCAATTGTGTATATACCACACATATTTTACCCACTCCAAGTTTGATGGGCAACATGGTTGGTACCGTGTTTTATTGCAATTGTGATTAGAGCTACAAAAAACTTACGGGTGCGGGTATCTTTTTGGTAAAATGATTTAAGTTCCTCCAGGTATGTTGTCGACAAGGGAATTACTGAGTCACATGGTAGGTCAATATCTTGTCCCTTTACAAATCACCACACTGTTTTCCAAAGATGTTGCTGTACCTTCCAGTCCGTATGCAGTGTAGAAGCATTTATTTCTTCGAAAATTCTTACCTGCATTTGTTATTTTTTGTTTTATTAATGATGACCAGTCTTACAGTGTGTATGGGTTATTTCAACGTGGTTTCATTTGCATTTCTTTGATGATGAGTGAGACTGAGCAACTTTCATGTGTCTCCTGGCTGCCAATATCTATTCTTATGAAGAGTGTCCAATCACGTATTTTACACACTTTTTAAAGGGAATGTTTGCCTGATTTTTTTGAGTGTTTGAGTTTCTTGTAGATCCTAGATTTTATGCCTTTTTACAGTAATATAGGTGGAGAATCGTTTTTCCCATTATGTAGACTGTATCCCTGCTCTTTTGATGGCTTCTTTTGTTTTGCAGAAGTATATTAATTTGATGGTATCCCATTCTCGAACTTACTTCTTAACGCATGGGTATTTAGGACTCTGAAGAGGAATTCGTTTCCAGTTCCAGGTTCCCTAATGGTGTCTCCTGCGTTTTCTAAGTTTATTGTAATTTGGTGTTTTACCTTTAGGTCTTTGATCCATATACAGTTAATGTGTATGGTGATAGATAAGGGTCCTGTTTCAATCTTGTGCATGTTGTCAGCCTTTTCCCAGCAACACTTACTGAATATGTTCGCCATTAAGCAGTGGGTCTTGGAAGTTTTTTCAAAGATGAGTGGTTGAGAATTTGAGGATTTCATTCTCTGTCCTGATCCACTGGCCTATGGACCTATTCTTGTACCAATACCAGGCTGTGTTGATTGTAAACATATAGTATATATGTAAACATATATGTAAACTATATGTAAACATATAGTAATGTTGGAAGTCTGGAACTGCTATAGCTCCTACATTGATTCTTTTGATTAGATTCTTTTGGCTATTCGTGATTGTTTATAGTTTCATATGAATTCTTTATTGCAATTTCCAGGTCCGAGAAGGATTATGTTAACATAATGGTTATTTCATTGAATCTGTAGATTGACTAAAAGGCTAATTTTTACATTGAAATAGGTAAGTAAAGTCAGGGAAAGAAGCATGTCAAATTGTCATTTATGACATCACCCTCAGAACTTTGGCATCGTAATGGGAGGGACCTTGACTACTGATCAATCCTTAGGCTTCAAGCAAATGTGATAGACATGGTGGATTTCATTCCCAAGAAGTGACGAGAACCATGTGTTCACAGGTATCCAAAAATTTCTCCAGGGATAAGTGACCATGCAAAAATTCTCTAAACAAGGTAGTCTTTTGGATTTTTTTTTTAAAAGGAGTGATTATTGAGAGGACCGAGAAACTCCCAAACTGGGAGGGGACCCGAGGGGGTTGCTCAAGAGGTAGTCTTTTATTATTATGGTCACGGCATCCTGTTGAGGCTTAGTTATAGCACTACCAAATAATATTTTAGCACTTTCTTTAGTTTAGAAACATTTGGAAGTTTTTAGTATTGTGTAACAGCCTTTGAGCAGTTTTTCCTACATGATTTGAACATTGCTTTGGCTGAGATCAAAATCAATTTTCCAGAATTTTCAATTATCTAAATTTTTATACTAATGCAGGGCCCAAATACTTACTACTTTGTAAATCTCCATGTTATATTGGTTTTATACATATTGGGCCCCAAATTCTGTTTTTTCTATGTGCCTCAATGTAAATGCTTGGTGACTAAAAGTATCAGACTAATCGGATATTTTGTTGCAAGTACACCATTATGTCTTAGATTGAGAAAATACTAGAGGATTCAATGGAAATACTCTTTGAAAAATGTAAATTGAGTTAAACTATGAAGGGAATGATATCTTATATTTCCTTCAAATATATAAGGGAAAATTTTCTCTAAGGCTTGAACATCTGTAACATTTAATCAAAATTAAGAAGCAGAAAATACAGAGTGCACCAAGAAAATGTACACAGATGTTAAGAATGGAAAAAGCTGTATTAAATTACGGTACTCTGTTATTTTCTAAAATTTTTAAGATTTATTATACATTCTGCCATCTGAATAGCAGTTAGGTACACTTAATCTCAAGGCTCAGTTTTCTAAGAATGAAATAGAACTGGAATCTCAACAAGTTTCTATTTAGGCGGAATAAAGCATTCATAATTTATGTGAGAAACACTGTAGTCGTCAATTTTGAAGTCAGAATTTTACCATGTATTCCAACGTATTAAAAGGAAATGGAGTTATCATTGGAGGTTTATACAGTTCTTAAAAAATAAATCCCTGCATAATGAGCATTTCTAGACCCAACACTGAATTGTAACGATTTTTAAAGTAAAAAAAATAGAATAAAAAAATGAAGTCATTTGCATGTATTACAACTGTCTTTTATTGATTTAATTATTTATTTTATTTTTTTAATGTGGGGAACAATTCAGAGTTAGATATACATACATTGATTATGCAGTGTCCCTGGTTAATGAGGTATGCCCCTGTCTTCTTTAGCATTATCCCTTCACTGCCAATCCCTCCCGTGGCCCTAAACAGTTTTCCACTACTACAAATCTCTTTTTTACAGCAGTATAAGCGATCAAGTTCAGCTCATGAGTGAGAACATAAGGAAATCTGTTCTTTGTTTCTGTGATAAATCACTGAAAATGACCTACCTCAAAACCATCAAACGTTCTGCAAATCCTTATATCTGTTCTTTTTTATGGGTGCATAATATTCCACTGTGTATATACCACATGTATTTTAACCATTCCAGCTTGATGGGCAACACAGTTGGTACCATGTTTTATTGCAATTGTAATTAGAGCTGCAGAAAGCATACTGGTGCAGATATCATTTTGGTAAAATGATTTGAGTTCCTCCATGTATATTGTCAACAGGGGAATTACTGAGTCACATGGTAGGTCAATATCTTGTCCCTTTAAAAATCACCACACTGTTTCCCAAAGATGTTGCTCTACTTTTTAGTCCACATGCAGTGTTGAAGCATTTATTTCTTCCCAAATCCTTACCTACATCTGTTATTGTTTGTTTTATTAATGATGACCAGTCTTACAAGATGTATGCGGTATTTCAAAGTGGTTTAATTTGCATTTCTTTGTTGATGAATGAGGCTGAGCAATTTTGTTGTGTCTGCTGGCTGCTTCTATCTCTTCTTACGAAAAGTGTCTAATCACGTATTTTGCACGGTTTTCAAAGGGAATGTTTGTCTGATTTTTCTGAGTGTTTGAGTTCCTTTTAGATCCTAGATTTTGTGCCTTTTTTACAGATATGTAGGTGGAGAATAGTTTTTCCCATTTTGTAGGCTGTATCCCTGCTCTTCTGCTGGTTTCTTTTGTTTTGCAGAAGTATATTAATTTGAAGTGATCCCACTTGTCGAACTTACTTCTTATGGCATGGGTATTTAGGACTCTGAAGAGGAATTAGTTTCCGGTTCCAGTTTCCCTAATGGTCTACTGCGTTTTCTAAGATTATTATAATTTTAGAAATTATAGTCTTTGTTTTAGGTTTAGGTTTTTGATCCTTTACAGTTAATGTGTATGGTGATATATAGGGGTCCTGTTTCAATCTTGTGCATGTTTTCAGTCTTTTCCCAGCAACATTTACTGAATATGTTCTCCATTACTCAGTGGGTTTTTTCAAAGAAGAGTTATTTGAGAATTTGAGGATTTCATTCTCTGTCCTGATCCATTGGCCTATGGACCTATATTGTACCAATACTAGGCTGTTTTGACTACTGTAAACATATGGTAATGTTGGAAGACTGGAATTGCTATAGCTCCTACATTGATTCTTTTGGCTATTCATGATTGTTTATGGTTTCATATGAATGCCTTATTGCAATTTCCAGGCCTGAGATGAAAGATGTTAACTTAATGGTTATTTCATTGAATCTGTAGACTGACTAAAAGGCTAATTTTTATATTAAAAGAGGTAAGTAAAGTCAGGGAAACAAGCATGTCAAATTGTCATTGATGACATCAGCCTCAGAACTTTGACATCATAATGGGAGTGACCTTGAATACTGAGCAATCCTTAGGCTTCAAGCACTTGGGTACAGTGCTCTGCCAAATTCTGTAGACATGGTGGATTTCAATACTAAGAAGTGAAGAGAACCATGTGTTCACTGCTATCCAAAAATTTCTCCAGGGATACGTGACCATTCATGAATGCTCTAAACGAGGTAGCCTTTCTTTTTTCAAAGCAGTGTTTATTGAGAGGCCCGTGAAACTCCCAAACTGGAGAGAACCTGTGGGGGTTGACCAAGAGGTAGTCTTTTATTATTATAATAACGGAGTCCTGTTGTGGCTTGGTTGCAGCACAATCAAATTATATTTCAGGACTTTCTATAGTTTAGAAAATTTTGGAAATTTATAGTGTTGTGTAACAGCGTTTGAGCAGTTTTCCTACAGGATGTGAACATTGCCTTGCTAAGATCTTAATCAATTTTCCAGAATTTTCAATTATCTAAATTTTTATACTAATGTAGAGTTCAAAGACTTACTACTTTGTTAATCTCCATGTTATTTTGGTTACATATATTACGCCCCAAAATTCTCTTTTTTTCTGTGTGCCTCATTGTAAATGCTTGGTGATTAAAAGTATCAGATTAATCGGATGCTTTGTTGCAAAGTACAACATTTTGACTTACGTAGAGAAAATACTACGGGATTAAATTGAAATACTCTTTTAAAAATATAGATTGGGTTAAATTATAAATGGAATGTGACTTTATATTTCCTTAAATTATGTAAGAGAAAGTTCTTCTAAGGATTGCACATCTGTAACATTTAATCAAACTTAACAAGCAGAAAATACGGAGTGCACCAAGAAAATGTACACAAATTTTAAGAATGAAAAAAGCTGTATTAAATTACGATTCTGTTTTATTTTCTAAAATTTTAAAGATTTATTATGCATTCTGCCTTCTGAATACCACGTAGGTACACCGAATCTCAAGTCTCAGTTTTCTAAGAATGATACAGATCTAAAATCTCAACAAGTGTCAATTTAGGTATAATATAACATTCAGCATTTATGTGAGAAACATTGTAGTTGTCAATTTTGAAGGCAGAATTATACCATGTATTCCAACCTTTTAAAGGGAAAAGGAGTTATCATTGGAGTATTATAAAATTCTTAAAAAATCAATCCCTGCATAAGGAAAATTTCAAGGCTGAATCCTGAATTGTAACCACGTTTAAAGAAAAATAAATAGAATAAACAAATAATGTCAGTTGCACGTTTTACAGCTTTCATTTATTTATTTTCTACTATAGTTTTTTAAAACTGTGGGGTACATTTAAGATTTAGATATACAAACATTGATTATGCAGGGTCCCTGGTTGATGAGGTATGCCCCTCCCTTCCTTAGCAGTATCCCTCCATTGTCAGTCTCACCCTTCCCCCTAAACAGTTTTCCACTACTGCCAATCACTTTCTTACAGCACTATAAGTGATCCAGTTCAGCTCGTGAGTGAGAACATGTGGAGCTCTGTTATTTTTTCTGTGATAAATTACTGAAAATAACCTACATTATTCCATCAAACTTTCTGCAAAATCCTTCTTTCTCTTTTTTTTATGGCTCCATAATATTCCACTGTGTATATACCACATTTATTTTATCCATTCCAGTTTTGATGGGCAATTGTGATTAGAGCTGCAAAAAAACATAGTGTTGCAGGTACCTTTTTGGTAAAATGATTTGAGTTTCTCCAGGTATCTTCTCAACAGGTGAATTACTGAGTCACAGGGTAGGTCAATATCTTGTCCCTTTACAAACCACCACGCTGTTTTCCAAAGATGTTGCTCTAATTTTCAGGCCACATGCAGTGTAAAAGCATTTATTTCTTCCCAAACCCTTACCTGCATCTGTTATTGTTTGTTTTATTAATGATGGCTAGTCTTACAAGGTGTATGTGGTATTTCAAAGTGGTTTATTTGTATTTCTTCGATGCTGAGTGAGGCTGAGAAATTTTCATGTGTCTGCTGGCTGCCCATATCTCTTCTTATGAAAAGTGTCCAATCACTTATTTTGCACACTTTTCAAAGGGAATGTTTGTCTGATTTTTATGAGTGTTTGAGTTTCTTGTAGATCCTATATGTTATGCCTTTTAACAGACATATAGGTAGAGATGGTTTTTCCCATCTGTTGGCTGTATCCCTGCAATTCTGATGGTTTCATTTATTTGCAAAAGTATATTAATTTGATGAGATCCCACTAGTCTAACTTCTTAAGGTATGGGTATTTAGCGCTCTGAAGAGCAATTAGTTTCCGGTTCCAGTATCCCTAATGGTGTCTCCTGCATTTTCTAAGATTATTTTAATTTGGTGTTTTACGTTTAGGTCTTTCATCCATTTAGAGTTAATGTTTATGGTGATAGATAAGGGTCCTGTCTCAATCTTGTTCATGTTATCAGTCTTTTCCCAGCACCATTTACTGAGTATGTTTTCCATTAACCATTGTGTCTTGGAGGTTTTTTCAAAGATGAGTTCGTGAGAATTTGAGAATTCTATTCTCTGTCCTTATCCTTTGGCCTATGGACCTTTTGTTGTAACAATACCATGGTGTGTTGATTATTGTAAACATAGAGTAAAGTTTAAAGTCTGGAACTGCGATCGCTCCTGCTTTGTTTCTTTTGATAAGATTCTTTTGGCTATTCGTGATTGTTTATGGTTTCATATGAATTCTTTATTGCAATTTCCAGGTCTGAGAAGAATGATTCAATGGTTATTTCATTGAATCTTTAGATTGAATAAAAGTCTAATTTTTACATTTAAAAAGGTATGTAAAGTCCCGGGAAATAAGCATGTCAAATTGTCATTGATGACATACACCTCAGAACTTTGACATCATAATGGGAGGGACCTTGACTACCGAGCAATTCCTAGATTTCAAGCACTTGTGTACAGTGCTCTGCCAAATGCGGTTGACATGGTGGATTTCATTCTCAAGAAGTTAAGAGAACCACGTGTTCACACCTATCCAAATATTTCTCCAGGGTTAAGTGACCTTTCAAAAGTCGTGTAAATGAAGTAGTTTTTTTTTTTTTTTAAATCAGTCTTTATTGAGAGAATCAAGAAACTCCGAAACTGAAAAGGGACCTGAGGGCGATGCCCATGAGCTAGTCTTTTATTATTATGGTCATGGAATCCTTTTGGAGCTTAGTTATAGGACAACCAAATAATATTTTAGCACTTTCTTTTGTTTAGAAACTTCTGGATGTTTTTACTATCGTGTAACAGCATTTGAGCAGTTTCTCCTACAGTGTTTGAACATTGCTTTTGCTACAATCGTAATCAGATTTCCAGATTTTTCAATTATCTAAATTTTTATAATAATGCAGATCCCTAATACTTACTACTTTGTAAATTTCCATGTTATTTTGGTTATATATATTGGGCCCCAAATAATCTTTTTTCTGTGTGCCTCATTTTAAATGCTTGGAGATGAAAAGTATCACAGTAATCAGATACTTTGTTTCAGAGTACAGCACTATGTCTTAGGTTGGGAAAACACTAGGGGATTCAATGGAAATACTCTTTTAAAAATATAAATTGCGTTAAAATATAAAGGGAATGTTATTTTATATTTCCTTCGAATATATAAGGGAAATTTTTCTCTAAGGATTGCGCATCTGTAATATTTAATCAAAATTAAGCAGCAGAAAATACAGAGGGTACCAAGAAAATGTACACAAATTTTAAGAATGGAGTAATAAGCATTAAATTATGATATAGTTTATTATCTATAATTTTTAAGATTGATTATGCATTCAGCCTTGTGGATAGTATTTAGGTACACTAAATCTCAAGGTTCAGTTTTCTAGGAATGATAAAGATGAATCTCAATAAGTTTCAATTTAGGCAGAATAAGATATTCAGAATTTATGTGAGAAACACTGTAGATGTCAGTTTTGAAGGCAGAAGTATACCATGTATTACAACATATTAAAAGGAAACGGAGTTATCATTGGAGTATTATACAATTCTTAAAAAATCAGTTCCTGCATAATGAACATTTCTAGGCCCAACCCTGAATTGTAACCATTTTTACACTAAAAAAAATATTTATATAAGAAACAAAGTCAGTTGTATATTTTACAGCTTTCATTTATTTTTTCATTTAATTATTTATATTAATATTTTTTAAAATGTGGGGTACAATTCACAGTTAGATATACAAACATTGATTTTGCAGGGTCCTTGGTAGAAAGGTATGCTCCTCCCTTCCTTAGCAGTATCCCTTCACTGCCAATCTCACCCTTCCCCTAAACAGTTTTCCAGTACTGCCAATCACTTTCTTACAGCACTATAAGTGATCAAGTTCAGCTCATGAGTGAGAGCATATGGAAATCTGTTCTTTGTTTCTGTGATAAATCACTGAAAATGACCTACCGTATATCCATTAAACTTTCTGCAAAATCCTTCTATGTGTCCATTTTTATGGCTGCATAATATTCCACTGTCCATATACCTCATTTATTTTATACATTCCAGCTTTGATGGGCAATATGGTTGGTACCACGTTTCATTGCAATTGTGATTAGAGCTGCAAAAAACATATTGGTGCAGGTGTCTTTTTGGTAAAATGATTTGAGTTCCTCCACGTATATTCTCGACAGGGGAATTACTGAGTCACATGGTAGGTCAAGATCTTGTCCCTTTACAAACCACCACACTGTTTTCCAAAGATTTTGATCTACTTTTCAGTCCACATGCAGTGTAGAAGATTTTGATTCATCCAAATCCTGAACTGCATCTGTTATTGTTTGTTTTATTAATGATGGTCAGTGTTACAGGCTGTATGTTTTATTTCAATGTGGTTTCATTTGCATTTCTCTGATGATGAGTGAGGCTGAGCAATTTTCATGTGTCTGCTGTATCTCTTCTTATGAAAAGTGTCCAATCACGTATTTTGCACACTTTTCAAAGGGAAAGTTTTTCTCATTTTTCTGAGTGTTTGAGTTTCTTGTAGATTCTAGATGTTATGCCTTTTTACAGATATATAGGTGGAGAATCTTTTTCCCCATTCTGTTGGCTGTATCCCTGCTTTTCTGATGGTTTCCTTCGTTTTGCAGAAGTATATTAATTTGATGACATCCATCTTGTCTAACTTACTTCTTAAGGCATGGGTATTTAGGGCTCTGAAGAGGAATTATTTACCGGTTTCAGGTTCCCTACTGGTGTCTCCTGCGTTTTCTAAGATTATTATAATTTGGTGTTTTACGTTTATGTCTTTGATATATTTAGAGGTAATGTGTTTGGTGATAGATAGGCTTCCTGGTTCTATATTGTGCATGTCGTCAGCCTTTTTCCAGCACCATTTACTGAATATATTTTCCATTAACCAGTGGGTCTTGGAGGTTCTTTCAAAGATGAGTTGGTTGAAAATTTGAGGATTTCATTCTCTGTCCTGATCCATTGGTCTATGTACCTATTCTTGTACCAATACCAGGCTGTTTTGTTTACTGTAAACATATAGTAAAGTTTGAAGACTTGAACTGTGATAGCTCTTGCTTTGCTTGATTTGTTAAGATTCTTTTGGCTATTCATAATCGTCTATGATTTCATATGATAACTTTATTGTAATTTACAGTTCTGAGAAGAATGATGTTAACTTAATGGTTTTTTCATTGAATCTCTAGATTGACGCAAGAGGCTAAAAGGCTAAAGCGGTAAGGCTAAATCGGTACGTAAATTCAGGGAAACAAGCATGTCAAATTGTCATTTTTGACAACAGCCTCATAACTGTGACATAATAATGGGAGGGACCTTGACTACTAAGCAATCTTAGTCTTCAGGCACTTACGTACAGTGCTCTGCCAAATGCGGTAGACATGGTGGATTTCACTCCCAAGAAGTGAAGAGAAGAATGTTTTCGCCATCCAAAAATTTCTCCAGGGAGAAGTGACCATTCAAGAATCCTCTAAACAAGGTAGTCTTTTTTTTTTTAAGCAGTCTTTTTTGAGAGGACCTTGAAACACCCAAACTGGGATGGGACCTGAGGGGGTTGCCCATGGGTTATTGTTTTATTATTATGGTGACAGAGTCCTGTTGGAGCTTGGTTATAGAACAACCAAATAATATTTTAGCACTTTCTTCAGTTTAGAAACTTTTGAATGTTTTAATATTGTGTAACAGCCTTTGAGCAGTTTTTCCTACAGGATTTGAACATTGCTTTTGCTACGATCATAATCAATTTTCGAGAAATTTCAATTATCTAAATTTTTATATTTATGCAGCACCCAAATACTTAGTATTTTTAAATCTCCATGTTATTTTGGTTTATATAAATTGGGCCCAAAATTCTCTTTTTTCTCTGTGCCCCATTTTATTTTTTTTATTTTATTTATTTACCTTTTTTGAGATGTAGTCTCACACTGTCACCCAGACTGGAGTGCAGTGGCCGCTCCCGGCCACCCCAGTCTCGACCTGCTGTGCTCCAGCGATCCTTCCGCCTCAGCTTTCCAAGTAGCAGAAATTAATGTCTTGTGCTACCACGCCGGGCTGATTTTTTTATTTATTGTAGAGATGAGGTCTCGCTGCCCAGGTGGCTAACGAACCGGCAGGCTCAGGCAATCCACCCACCTCGGTTTGCCAACGGTGTGGGATTAAAGACTGAACCACCGAGCCCAGCTGTGTGACTCATTTTAAATGCTTGGTTATTAAAAGTATCAGATTAATCGGAAACTGTGTTGTAGAGTACAAAATTATGTCTTAGGTAAGAAAATACTAGGGGAATCAATAGAAATACTCTTTTAAAAATACAAATTGTGTTAAAATATAATGGGAATATGATTTTATATTTCTTTCAAATATATAAGGGAAACTTTTCCGTAAGGATTGCACATCTGTAACATTTAATCAAAATTAACAAGCAGAAAATACAGAGTGCACTGAGAAAATGTACCTAAATTTTAAGAATGGAGAAAGGTGTATTAAATTACGATACTATTTTATTTTCTAAAATTTTTAACATTTATTATGCATTTTGCCTTTGAATAGCACTTAGGTACACTGAATCTCAAGGTTCAGTTTTCTAAGAATAATATAGATCTGGAATCTCAACAAATTTCAATTTAGGCAGAATAAAACATTCAGAATTTATGTGAGAAACAATGTAGTTGTCAATTTTGAAGGCAGAATTATACCATGTATTCCATCATATTAAACGGAAAGGGAGATATAGTTGGAGTATCATACAATTCTTAAAAAATCAATCCCTGTATAATGAACATTTCTAGACCCAACCCTGAATTGTAACCAGTTTTAAAGAAAAAAAAAATTAAAAATAGAAAAAACAAATAAAATCAGTTGCATGTTTTACAACTTTCATTTATTTATATATTTAATTATATATTTTAAATTTTTTTTTTTTTAAATGTGGGTTACAATTCAGAGTTAGGTATACAACCACTGATTATGCAGTGTCCCTGATTGATGCGTTATGCCCCTCCCTTCCTTAGCAGTACCCTTTCCCACTGCCAATCTCACCCCTCCCCCTAAAGAATTTTCCACTACTGCCAATCACTTTCTTACAGCACTATAAGTGATCAAGTTCAGCTCATGAGTGAGAACATGTGGAACTCTGTTCTTTGGTTCTGTGATAAATCACTGAAAATGACCTACCTCACATCCAACAAACGTTCTGCAAAATCCTTATATCTGTCCTTTTTATGGCTGCATAATACTCCACTGAGTATATACCTCATTTATTTAACCCATTCCGTCTTTGAAGGGTAACATGTTTGGTACCATTTTTTTTTGCAATTGTGATTTGAGCTGCAAAAAACATATGGGTGCAGGTATCAGTTTGGTAAAATGTTTGCAGTTCCTCCAGGCATATTCTCTACAGGGGAATTTCTGAGTCACGTGGAAGATAAAGATCTTGTTCCTTTACAAACCACCACACTGTTTTCCAAATATTTTGCTCTACTTTTCAGTCTACATGCAGTGTAGAAGCATTTATGTCTTTCAGAATCCTGACCAGTATCTGTTATGGTTTGTTTTATTATTGATGGCCAGTCTTACAGGGGGTATGTGGTATTTCAAAGTGGTTTCATTGGCATTTCTTTGATGATGAGTGAGGTTGAGCAATTTTCATGTGTCTGGTTGCTGCCTGTATCTGTTCTTGTGAAAATTGTCCAAGCACGTATTTTGCACACTTTTCAAGGGAATGTTTGTCTGATTTGTCTGAGTGTTTGAGTTTCTTGTATATCCTAGATGTAATGCCTGTTTACAGGTATGTAGGTGGAGAATCGTCTTTCCCATTCTGTTGGCTGTATTCCTGCCTTTCTGACGGTTTATTTTGTTTTGCAGAATTATATTAATTTGATGAGATCCTGTCTTATTTCTTAATTCACGGGTATTTAGGGCCCTGAAGAGGAATTAGTTTCCTATTTCAGTTTCCTTAATGGTGTCTTCTGCATTTACTGAGGTTATTATAATTTGTTGTTTTAAGTTTAGGTCTTTGATCTAAATAGAATTCATGTGTATGGTGATAGACAGGGGTCCTGTTTCAGTCTTGTGCATGTTGTCAGCCTTTTCCCAGCAGCATTTACTGGATATGTTCTCCATTACCCAGTGGGTCTTGGAGGTTTTTTCAAAGATGAGTTGGTTGAGGATTTGCGCATCATTCTCTGCCCTGATCCATTGGCCTATGGACCTATTCTTGTACCAATAACAGGCTGTGTTGATTTCTGTAAACATATGGTAAAATTTGAAGTCTGGAACTGCGATAGCTCCTGCTTTGTTTTTTTTTTTTTGATAAGTTTCTTTTGCTATTCATGATGATTTATGGTTTCATATGAATTCTTTTTTTGCAATTTCCAGGTCTGAGATGAATGATGTTAACTTAATGGCTTCTTCATTGAATCTATAGATTCACTAAAAGGCTAATTTTTACATTAAAAGAGGTAAAGTCAGGGAAACAAGCATATCAAATTGTCATTTCTGACATCAGCCTCAGAACTTTGATATCATAATGGGAGGGACCTTGACTTCGGATCAATCCTTAGGTTTCAAGCACATGTGTACAGTGCCCTGCCAAATACGTTAGACACGTTGGATTTCATTCCAAAGAAGAAGATAACCATGTGTTCACATGGCAAACACATCAAAAAGTTTCTCCAGGGGTAAGTTAGCATTCAAGAATACTCAAAACCCCGGGTAGTCTTTTTTTTTATAGCAGTCATTATTCAGAGGACTGAGAAACACCCAAACTGGGAGGGGACATGAGGGAGTTTCCCACGAAGTAGTCTTTTATTATTATGCAAGTCCTGTTGGAGCTTGGTTGTTTTCAGCAATTTATTTAGTTTAGAAAATTGTGGATGTTATTCGTATTGTGTAACAGTCTTTTAGCAGTTTTTCCTACTAGATGAGAACTTTGCTTTTGCTAAGATTCTAATCAAATTTCCAGAATTTTCAATTATCTAAATTTTTAAACGAATGCAGAGCCTAAATACTAACTACTTTGTAAATTTCCATGTTATTTTGGTTTACACATATTGGGCCTCAAATTCTCTTTTTTATCTGTGCCTCATTTTAAATGGTTGGTGATTAAAAGTATCAGATTAATCGGATACTTTGTTGCAAAGTACAGCATTATGTCTTAGAGAAAATACCAGGAGATTCAATGGAAATACTCTTTTAAAAATAAAAATTTGGGGTTTTAAAATATAAAGGGAATGTGATTACTTTTCTCTAAGGATTTCACATCTGTAACATTTAATCAAAATTAACAAGCAGAAAATACAGAGTGCACCAAGAAAATGTACACAAATTTTAAAAATGAAAAAGGCTGTATTAAAATATGATAGTTTTATTTTCTAAGATTTTTAATATTTATTATGCATTCTGTCTTTTTTTTTGGGGTTGGAGCCTCACTCTGTCGTCCAGACTAGAGTGCAGTGGCCGCTTCCGGCCACCGCAACCTCGACCTGCTGGGCTCCAGCGATCCTTGCGCCTCAGCCTTTCAAGTAGCTGGAATTACAGGCATGCGCTACCACGCCGGCTGATTTTTTGATTTATTGTAGAGATGAGGTCTCGCTGCCCAGGCGGGTCTCGGGGCTCAGGCAATCCACTCACCTCCGCCTCCCAAAGGCGCGGGGTTACAGGTTGAGCCACCAAGCCCGGCTGCATTCTGCCTTTTGAATAGCACTTAGGTACACTGAATCTCAAGTTTCAGTTTTCTAAGAATGATATAGACCTGGAATCTCAACAGGTTTCAATTTAGGCAGAATAAAACACTCAGAATTTATGTGAGAAACACTCTAGTTGCCAATTTTGAATGCAGATTTATACTATGTATTACCACGTATTAAAAAAAAAAGGAGTTATCATTGGAGTATTACACAAATCTTAAAAATCAATCCCCGAATTATGAACATTTCTAGTCCCAACCCTGAATTGTAACTATTTTTAAAGTAAAAAAATAAAAATATAGAATAAACAAATAAAGTCAGTTGCATGTTTTACAGTTTTAATTTATTTATTTAATTATGTATTTCAATTTTTTAAAAAACGTGGGTTACAATTCAGAGTTAAATATACAACCATTGATTATGCCAGGTCCTGGTTGATGAGGTATGCCCCTCCCTTCCTTAGCAGTATCCCTCAATTGCCAATCTCCCCCCTCCCCCTAAGCAGGTTTCCACTACTGCCAATCACTGTCTTACAGCACTATAAGTTGTCGAGTTCTTGAGAATATATGGACCTTTGTTCTTTGTGTGTGATAAATCACTGAAAATGACCTAACGCATATCGATCAAACCTTCGGCAAAATCCTTCCACTGTCCTTTTCTATGGCTGAATAATATTCCACTGTGTATATAACTCATTTATTTTACCCGTTCCAGCTTTGATTGGCAACATGTTTGGTACCAGGGTTTTTTTGAAATTGTTATAAGAGCTGCAAAAAACATTAGGGTGCAGGTATATTTTTGGTAAAATGATTAAGGTTCTACCAGTTATATTCTCGACAGGGGAATTTCTTAGTCACATGGAAGATCAAGATCTTGTCCCTTTACAAACCACCACACTGTTTTCCAAATATGTTGCTCTGCTTTTCAGTCCAATGAAGTGTTGAAGCATTTATTTCTTCCAAAATCCTGACCTGCATCTCTTATTGTTTGTTGTATTAATGATGTCCAGTTTTACAGTGTGTATGTGCTATTTCAAAGTGGTTTCATTTGCATTTCTTTGATGATGATTGAGGCTGAGCAATTTTCATGTGTCTGCTGGCTGCACGTATCTGCTCTTATGAAAAATGTCCAATCACGTATTTTGCACACTTTTCAAAGGGAATGTTCGTCTGATTTTTCTGAGTGTTTGAGTTTCTTGTAGATCCTAGATGTAATGCCTCTTTACAGATATATAGTTGGAGAATCGTTTTACCCATTCTCCTGACTGTATCCCTGCCCTTATGATGGTTTCTTTTGTTTTTCAGAAGTATATTAATTTGATAAGATCCCACTTGTCTTACTTACGTCTTAAGGCATGGATATTTAGTGTACTGAAGAGGAATTAGTTTTCGATTCCAGTTCTCCTAATGGTGTCTGCTGCGTTTACTAAATTTTTATAATTTGTTGTTTTATGTTTAGGTCTTTGATCCATATAGAGTTAATGTGTATGGTGATAGATAGGGGTCCTGTTTCAATCTTGTGCATGTTTTCAGCCTTTTCCCAGCATCATTTACTCAAAATATTCTCCATTAACAAGTGGGTCTTGGAGGTTTTTTCAAAGATGAGTTGGTTGAGAATTTGAGGATTTTATCTCGGTCCTGATCCATTGGTCTATGGACCTATTCTTGTATCAATACCCGGCTGATTTGATTGTTGTAAACCTATAATAATGTTTGATGTATGGAACTGTGATAGCTCCTGCTTTGTTTTCTTGGATAACATTCTTTTGGCTATTCATGATTGTTTATGGTTTCATATGAACTCTTTATTGCAATTTCCAGGTTTGAGAAGAATGATGTGAATTTAATGGCTATTTCATTGAATCTGTAGATTGACTAAAAGGCTAATTTTCACATTAAAAGAGGTAGGTAAACTCAGGAAAACAAGCATATAAAATTGTCATTATGACTCAGCCTCAGAACTGTGACATCATCACGGGAGGGACCTTGACTACTGAGCATTCCTTATGTTTCAAGCACTTGTGTACAGTGCTCTGCCAAATGCGGTAGACATGGTGGATTTCATTCCCAAGAAGTAAAGAGAACCATGTATTCACACGTATCCAAAAATTTCTCCAGGGATAGGTGACCATTCAAGAATCCTCCAAACGTGGTAGTTTTTTGGTTTATTTAAAGCAGTGTTTATTGAGAGGACTGAGAAACACCCAAACTGGGAGGGAACATGAGGGGGTTACCCAAGAGTTAGATTTTTATTATTATGGTTACGGAATATTGTAGAGGTTTGGTTATAGCACAACCAAATAATATTTTAGAACTTTCTTTAGTTTAGAAACTTTTGGATGTTTTTAATATTTTGTAACAGCCTTTGAGCAGTTTTTCCTACAGGATTTGAACATTGCTTTTGCTAAGATCATAATCAATATTCCAGAATTATCAATTATCTAAATTTTAATACTAATGCAAAACCCAAATAAATACTACTTTGTAAATCTCCGTGTTATTTTGGTTTATCTAAATTCTGTCCCATATTCCCCATTTCGGTGTGCCTCATTGTAAATTCTTGGTGATTAAAAGTATCAGATTAATTGGATACCTTGTTCCAGAGTACAGCATTATATGTTAGGAAAGAAAATACTAGGCGATTGAATGGAAATACACTTTTAAAATTATAAATTGTGTTAAAATATAAAGGGCATGTGATTTTATATTTCCTCCAAATATGTAATTGAAACTTTTCTGTAAGTATTGCAGATATGTAATAATTAAACAAAATTAACAAGCATAACATACAGAGTGCACCAAAAAATGTACACAAATTTTTAGAATGGAAAAGACTGTATTAAATTACGATACTGTGTCTTTTTCTAAAATTTTTAAGACTTATTATGCATTCTGCATTCTGGCTAGCACTTCGCTGACTGAATCTCAAGGCTCAGTTTTCTAAGAATGATGTAGATCTGGCATCTCAACAAGTTTCAATTTAGGAAGAATAAAAAATTCACAATTTTGTGAGAAACAATTTAGTTGTCAATTTTGAAGGCAGAATTATACCATGTATTCCAATGTATTAAAGGGTAAAGGAGTTATCATTGGAGTATTATACAATTATTAAAAAATCAATCCCTGCATAAAGAACATTTCTAGGCCCAAGCCTGAATAATAACCATTTTTAAAGTAAAAAAAAATAAAAAATAGGATAAACAAATGAAGTCAAGTCCATATTTTACAGCTTTCATTTATGTATCTTTTTAAATTTATTTTCACTTTTTAGAAAATGTGAGGTACAATTCAGAGTTAGATATACAAACATGGATTACGCAGGGGCCCTGGTTGATGAGGTATGCCCCACACTTCCTGAGCAATATCCCTTCACTGCCAATCCCACCCCTCCCCCTAAACAGCTTTCCACTACTGCCAATCACTTTCTTACAACACTATAAGTGATCAAGTTCAGCTCATGAGTGAGAACATATGGAACTCTATTCTTTGGTTCTTGATAAATTACTGAAAATGGCCTACCTCATATCCAGCAAACTTTCTGCAAAATTATTCTATCTGTCCTTTTTTGTGGTTGCATAATATTACACTGTGTATACTGTATACACCACATTTATTTTATCCATTCCAGCTTTGATGGGTAACATGGTTGGTACCGTGTTTCGTTGCAATTGTGATTAGAGCTGCAAAAAATAATAATAATAATGGCGCAGGTATTTTTTGGGTAAAATAATTTTTAGTTCCTTACATGTGTATTCTCGACAGGAGAAGTACTGAATCACATGGTACATCCATATCCTGTCCCTTTACAAACCAACCCACTGTTTGCCAAAGATGTTCCTCTGCATTTCAGTCCACGTGCAGTGTAGAAGCATATATTTCTTCCCAAATCCTGACCTGCATCTGTTATTGTTTGTTTTATTTATGATGGCCAGTCTTACAGGGGCTTTGTGGTATTTCAAAGTGGTTTCATTTGCATTTCTTTGATGATGAGTGAGGCTTAGCTATCTTCATGTCTCTGCTGGCTGCCCGTATGTCTTCGTATGAAAAGTGTTCAATCACATATTTTGCCCTCTTTTAAAAGGGGAATGTTAGTGTGTTTTTTCTGGATTTTAGAGTTTCTTGTAGATCCTAGACGTTATGAATTTTTACAGATAAATAGGTGGATAATCGTTTTTTCCCATTATGTTGGCTGTCTCCCTGCTCTTCGGATTGTTTCTGTGGTTTTGCAGAAGTGTATTAATTTGATGAGATACCACTTGTAGAATTTACTTCTTAAAGCTTGGGTATTTAGGACTCTGAAGAGGAATTAGTTTCTGGTTCTAGTTTCCCTAATGGAGTCTTCTGTGTTTTCTAAGATTATTATAATTTGGTGTTTTACGTTTAGGTGTTTTATCCAGTTAGAGGTAATGTGCATGGTGATAGACAGGGGTCCTGTTTCAATCTTGCGCATGTTGTCAGCCTTTTCCCAGCACCATTTACTGGATATGTTCTCCATTACCCAGTGGGTCTTGGAGGTTTTTTCAAAGATGAGTTGGTTGAGGATTTGCGCATCATTCTCTGCCCTGATCCATTGGCCTATGAACCTATTCTTGTACCAATAACAGGCTGTGTTGATTTCTGTAAACATGTGGTAAAATTTGAAGTCTGGAAGAGTAATAGCTCCTGCTTTGTTTCTTTTGATAATATTCTTTGGCTATTGAGAATAGTTTATTGTTTCGTTTGAATTTTTATGTAATTTCCAGGTCTCAGAAGAATGATGCTAACTTAACGGTTATTTCATTGAATCTGTTGATTGACTAACAGGCTAATTTTTACATTATAAGAGGTAAGAAAAGTCAGGGAAACAAGCGTATCAAATTGTCATTAATGACATCAGCCTCAGAACTTTCACATCATAATTGGAGGGACCTTGATGACTGAACAATCCTTAGGCTTCAAGTACTTGTGTACAGCGCTCTGCTAAATGCGGTAGACATGGTGGATTTCATTCCCAAGAAGTGAAGATAACCATTCCTTCACATCGTGAAAATATGCAAAAATTTCTCCAGGGATAAGTAAGCATTCAAGAATCCTCTAAACGAGGTAGTCTTTTTTGTTTTTTTTCTAAAGCTGTCTTTATTGAAAATCTCCCAAACTGGGAGGGGACCTGAGGGCTTTGCCCACGATGCAGACTTTTATTATGATCACGGAGTCCTCTTGGAACACAAACAAATAATAATTTAGCACTTTATTTTAGAAACTTTTGTGTGTTTTTAGTATTGTGTAACACCTTTGAGCAGTTTTTCATACAGGATGTTAACATTGTTTTTCCTAAGATCATAATCAATTTTCCAGAATTTTCAATTATCTAAATTTTTATACTAATGAGGAGCCCAAACACTTACTACTTTGTAAATCTCCATGTTATTTTGGTTTTATATATATTGGGCCACAAATTCTCTTTATTCTATCTGCCTCATTTTATTTTATATATATATATATATATATATATTGAGTCGGAGTCTCACTCTGTCACCCAGACTGGAGTGCAGTGGCCGCTCCTGGCCACCGCAGCCTCGACCTGCAGGGGTCCGGCGATCCTTCCGCCTCAGCCTTCCGTGTAGCTGGAATTACAGGCATGCGCTACCACGCCCGGCTGATTTTTTGATTTATTGTAGAGATGAGGTCTCGCTGCCCAGGCGGGTCTCAAACCCATGGGGTCAGGCAATCCACTCACCTCAGCCTCCCAAAGGCGCGGGATTACAGCTGAGCCACCGAGCCCGGTTTATGTACCTCATTTTAAATGCGTGGTGATTAAAAGTATTAGATTAATCAGATATTTTGTTGCAGAGTACAGCATTATGTCTTGGGTAGAGAAAATACTAGGGGATTAAATGGAAATACACTTTTAAAATATAAATTGGTTTAAAATAAAGAGGGAATTAGATTTTTATATATCCTTCAAATATATAAGGGAGACTTTTCTCTAACGATGGCACATCTGCAACATTTAATCAAAATCAACAGGCGGAAAATATAGAGTACACCAAGAAAATGTCCACAAATTTTAAGAATGGAAAAAGCTGTATTAAATTATGATGCTGTTTTATTTTCTAAATTTTAAAATATTTATTATGCATTCTGCCAGCTGAATAGCACTTAGGTACACTGAATCTCAAGGTTCAGTTTTCTAAGAATGATAAAGATTTGAAATCTCAACAAGTTTCAATTTAGGCAAAATAAAACATTCAGTATTTATGTAAGAAACACTGTAGTTGTCAATTTTGAAGGCAGAATTATGCCATGTATTCCAATGTATTAAAAGGAAAAGGAGTTATCATTGGAGTAGATTACAATTCTTAAACAATGAATCACTGCATAATGAATATTTCTAGTCAAAATCCTAAATTGTAACGATTTTTAAAGTAAAAAAATTAAAAAATAGAATAAACAAATAAAGTCAGTTGCATGTTTTACAGCTTTCATTTATTTATTTACTTATTTTAATTTATTTTAAAATTGTGGGGTACAATTCAGAGTTCGATATACAAAAATTGAGGGTCCCTGGTTGCTGAGGTATGTCCCTCACTTCCTTAGCGGTATCCTTCCACTACCAATCTCACCACTCCACATACAAATTTTTCTTCTAATGCAATCACTTTCTACATCACTATAAGTGATCAAGTTCAGCTCATGAGTGAGAACATGTGGAACTCTCTTCTTTGTTTCTGTGATAAATCACTGAAAATGACCTACCTCATATCCAACAAACATTCTGCAAAATCCTTATATCTGTCCTTTTTTATGGCTGCGTTATATTCCACTGTGTATATATCACATTTATTTTCTTCCATTTCAGGTTTGATGGGCAACAAGGTTGGTATCATGTTCTATTGGAATTGTGATTAGAGCTGCAAAAAACATAGTGGTGCAGGTATATTTTTGGAAAATGATTTGAGTTCCTCCACGTATATTCTCGACAAGGGAATTACTGAATCACATGGTGGGTCAAAATCCTGTCCCTTTAAAAACCACCACTGTTTTCCAAAGATATTCCTCTACTTTTCAATTCTCATGCAGTGTAGAAGCATTTATTTCTTCCCAAATCCTGACTTGCATCTGTTATTGTTTGTTTTATCAAAGATGGCCAGTCTTACAGGAAGTATGTGGTATTACAAAGTGGTTTCATTTGCATTTCTTTGATGATGAGTGAGGCTGATTAATTTTCATGTGTCTGCTGGCTGCTCGTATCTCTTCTTATAAAAAGTGTCCAATCACGTATTTTGCACACTTTTCAATTTGCAGGTCTGAGAAGAATGATGTTGACGTAATGCTTATGTCATTGAATCTGTAGATTGATTAGAAGGCTAATTTTTACATTAAAATAAGTAAGTAAATTCAGGGAAACAAGCATATCAAACTGTCACTGATGACATCAGCATCAAAAGTTTGACATACTGGGAAGGACCTTGACTACTTAGCAATACTTAGGCTTCAAGCACTCGTGTACAGTCTTTGCCAAATGCAGTAGACATAGGGGATTTCATTCTCAAGAAGTGAAGAGAGCCATGTGTTCACACCGATCAAAAAACTTCTTTAGGGATAAGTGACCATTCAAGAACCCTCTAAACGAGGTAGTCTTTTTTTTTTTTTTTTTTAAAGCAGTGTTTATTGAGAGGACAGAAAAACTCCCAAACTGGGAGGGGACATGAGGTGGTTACCCAAGAAGTACTCTTTTATTATTATGGTCACGGAGTCCTGTTGAGGCTTGGTTATAGCACAACCAAATAATATTTTTAGCACTTTTTTAATTTAGAAACTTTTGGATGTTTTTAGTATTGTGTAAGAGCCTTTGAGCAGTTTTTTCTACAGGATTTGAACA
>JAPVLO010002818.1:0-28981 GCA_027257055.1 Cephalopachus bancanus | reverse complement strand
AAAGCAACTTCTAGGAAAACTAAAGAAAGATATTGACTCTAATACCATCATAACTGGGGACTGTAATACCCCACTCACAACTCTAGACAGATCATCAGGACAAAAAATGAGCAAGAAAATCCAGAACCTCAATGTGACTCTGGAACAAATGGACTTAATTGATACCTACAGAACACTCCATCCAAAGACCACATAATACACATTCTACTCATCACTGCATGGAACGTATTCTAAAATCAACCACATAATTGGCCATAAATCAAGCATAAGCAAATTTAAAAGGACCAAAATTCTACCATGCACCTTCTTGAACCACAGTGGAATAAAAATACACATTGACACCAACAAAGTCCCCCCCAAACCCACAAAGACATGGACACTGAACGGCATGATGCTAAACAACTTCTGGGTCAATGATGAAATCAAAACAGGGATCAAAAGATACCTGGAAACAAATGAAAATGAAGAAACATCTTACCAAAATCTCTGGGATGCCTTAAAAGCTGTAGTAAGAGGGGAATTTATATCGCTACAAACACACATGAAGAAAATGGAAGGAACACAAATTAACAGCCTAGCAAGCCACCTAAGGAAACTGGAAAAGCAAGACCACAAAAACCCTAATTTCAGCAGAAAAATTCAGATCACCAAAATAGAGGCCCAAATCCAGGACATAGAAGACAAAAAGATAATACAAAAAAAATCAATGAAACAAAAAGCTGGTTCTTTGAAAGGTAAACAAGATCAATGGTCCCCTAGTTAGACTGACCAAGAAAAAACGAGAAAAAACCCAAATAAAGACAATCAGAAACACAAAAGGTGAAGTCACATCTGACCCTGAAGAAATACAAAAGATCATTAGAGACTACTACGTACACTTGTATGGAACCAAACTTGAAAACCTTAAGGAAATGGAGGACTTTGTGACATCACACAACCTACCTAGGTTAGAATCAGAAGAAATTGAGACCTTAAATAGACAAATAACAATCAAGGAAATTGACTATGTAATAAGAAAACTACCTACAAAAAAAAGAAAACCCAGGACCAGGTGGCTTTCCAGTAGAATTCTACAAGACATTTAAGGAGGAGCTGATACCAATCCTACTGAAGGTATTCCAGGCGATTGAAAATGATGGACTCTCCCCAAATCATTTTGCGAAGCCAACAACACATTAATACCCAAGCCAGGAAAAGTTCCAACAAAGAAAGAGAACTACAAGCCAATATCTTTGATGAACATAGATGCTAAAATTCTCAACAAGATCCTAGCAAACCGGATTCAACAACACATATCAAACATCATCCATCATGACCAAGTGGGCTTCATCCCTGGGACGCAAGGTTGGTTCAACATTAGTAAAACCATAAATGTAATTAAATACATCAATAGATGTCAAAACAAAAACCACATGATTATATCATTAGATGCAGAAAAAGCTTTTGGTAAAATCCAGCTCCCCTTCTTGATAAAAACCCTCATATATCTAGGCATATGGGGACCATACCTCAAATTAGTGAAAGCCATCTATGAGAAACCCACAGCCAGCAAACTCCCAAACAGACAAAAATTGGAACCATTTCCCCTGAAAACTGGAACAAGACAAGGATGCCCACTCTCACTCCTCCTGTTCAACATAGTATTGGAAGTCCTGGCTCAAGCAATCAGAGAAAAGAAGACAATAAGGGTTATCCAAATAGGAAAAGAGGAAGTCAAATTATCTCTCTTTGCAGATGATATGATTGTGTACCTTGAAAACCCAAGAGAATCTGTCAAAAACCTCCTTACACTGATAAAGGCCTTTGGCAAAGTCTCAGGATACAAAATAAATGTGCAAAAGCCAATAGCTTTTCTTTAGACCAATAATAAACAAACAGAAACCCAAATAAAAAACACAATTCCATTCACAATAGCCACAAAAAAATGAAATACCTTGGCATCTTCCTAACCAGAGACATGAAAGACCTTTACAATGAAAACTACAAAACACTGCTGAAAGAAATCAAAGATGACACAAACAAGTGAAAAATATCCCATGCTCATGGATTGGAAGAATCAACATTGTGAAGATGTCCATTTTACCTAAGGCAATCTACAAATTCAATGCAATACCCATCAAATTACCAGCAACATTCTTCTCAGACCTAGAAAAAAACAATGCAGGAATTCATATGGAAACACAAACGTCCAGGAATAGCCAGAACAATCCTCAAAAAAAAAAAAAAAAAAAAAAAAAAAACAAAGCAAATGGTATCACATAACCAGACTTCAAACTCTACTGTAAAGCTACAATCATCAAAACAGCTTTGTATTGGTATAGGAATAGGCATATAGATCAATGGAATAGAATTGAGATTCCAGAGGCAACACCTTAATTTCTCAACCAACTCATCTTTGACAAAGCCTCCACCACCTACCACTGGGGATAGGAGAACCTATTCAGTAAATGGTGCTGGGAAAACTGGCTGACCACATGCAGAAGATTGAAACAGGACCCCTATTTATCCCCATGCACAAAGGCTAACTCCAAATGGATCAGAGACTAAATGTAAAAGCTCAAACCATAAGAACCTTAGAAAATGGACATACCCTCATGGAAATCGGAACTGGCCTCCAATTCCTGAACAAAACCCAAAACCCACGGGTCATAAGAGAGAGGATAGACAAGTGGGACCTTATTAAATGACAAGCTTCTGCAAAGCCAAAGAAATCATCAGAGAGCAGGGAGACAGCCTACAGACTGGGAAAAAGTATTTGCCAACACGAGGTCAGACAAAGGCTTAACATCTTGGATCTACAAGGAACTCAAACTGCTGAAAAAAAAAAAAAAACAAACAACCCCATTATAAAATGGGCAAAAGATATGAACAGACACTTCACAAAGGAAGACATCTGAGCATTCAACAGACATATGAAGAAATGTTCAACCTCACTAATCATCAGGGAGATGCCCATCAAAACCACACTGAGATACCACCTAACTACAGTCAGAATGGCAATTATCAACAACTCAAAAAATAAGAGCTGCTGCAGAGGGTGTAAAGGAAAGGGAACATTTCTACACTGTTGGTGGGAGTGTAAACTAGTGCAACCTCTGTGGAAAGCAGGGTGGCAATTCCTAAAAGCTTTAAATATTAACCTCCCATTTGACCCACAATCCTCCTCCTGAGAATATATCCGGAAAACTCAAGTCACTCTATAAAAAAGATACCTGCACACGTATGTTTATCGTATCATTGTTCACAATAGCAAGAACCTGAAAGCAACCATGCTGCCCATCAAAAGAGGACTGGATTGAAAAAATGTGGTACATATACTTGATGGAATACTACGCAGCCATAAAAAAGAACAAAATCATGAATTTCACAGCAACCTGGATGGAACTAGAGTCTATAATACTGAGTACCTCTCACAAAAACAAAGGTCCGAGTATCACATGTTCTCACTCATATAATGGACCTTGAACATCCAACCTAACAATATAAGAAAATGACTGATAGTAGTGGGAAACTATGGGGGGGGAGATGGGATTAATAGTTATAAATATCTGTCTGGGGATGGGAAGCACCTCTTATCAATAGGGTGACTGAATGAAACATGTTTGTACACCTAACCCTTAACTGTACCCCACAACATCATAATAAAAAATACTGATTATTTTTTTAAAAAGTGATGCATATACACAATAGAACATTATGCAACCATAAACAAGGACAAACTTATGGACTTTGCAGCAATTTGGATGGATTTAGAGTCTGTCATACTCACTGATCTATCACAGAAACAAAGAACTGAATACTACATGGTTTCACTCATAAGTGGACACTGAACATTTACCATCATACTATAAGAAAAGGATTGGCAGTCGTGGGACTCTGACAGGAAATGGAGGGAGGGAAGGCACATAACATAATTAGGGCATCTAATCCCAAACCTGGTGAAGTGGGGACCAAACAGAAGCCCAAACTTCACCTGTATGAAAACTACTGTTATACCTAATCCTGAATTGTACCACACATTTTTAGGATAAAAGGCAAAAGACTTTCATTTTTCATTTTGTTTTCTGTGAAATAAAAACTTTTATTACCGTGTGCACATAATTTACATAAAATACATATAAATTGTATAAGTGTTGAATAATAAGCATACATATAACTGAAAAAAATAAAGTGGAATACAAAAACATTTAAAAACTGCAATGGAAGGGAGTTTGGAGAGAGAAGATGACCCAAGTGTCTTCAAAAAACAATGTTTTGACAGGACAACAGGAAGCAAAGAATAAAAGAACCTACACAAGCACTTCAGTTGACAAACTTGTTTCTTACAGGGATATGTATTATCAATTCTGAAATTATTTCATATATATGCTACTGTTGAACAAAAATATGGTAAATAACAGGGTTTAAGATTTTCACTGCTAGAGAAAAAAGTTACTACTAAACAAGAATGTATGAATAAAATGAATCTCATGGTGCTGAATTAGCTTTGGAAATATCAATATAAGTGATTTATCTTAACATATTTTAAGACAAATACATAAATAAATACAAATGTAAACCTATATGTGCATTATTAGACACATGTATATTACTTAGTTCTGTGTTGCTGAGAGTGACTAGAAGCAGTGAGCTCTAGCACGCCTAGCATCCAGATTTTGGTTTCTAAATACCATTCTCCACTTAATGAAACAGGTGCTTTAGACAAATTGCTGATTCTAAAATTGGGACAAAATAAATGCAAGATAAACTTGGAACATCTTGTTATGTAGGTAATAAGGTTTTTTGTTTTTTGTTTTTTGTTTTGGCTGCCATAAAAAAAAGATAGTAACTTTACAACAAAGAAAGCTGACAGACAGAATCTTAATCAAGTGATCAAAGTTAATACCTTATGATAAGTCATGTTGCACATATGTCATATATTCCCTTATTTGACTTCATTTTCATGATATTTTTCACAACAATCTACAACTGCAGTCTAGCCATGATAAAACATCAAAAAGGCTCAAATTCAGGGACTTCCTACAAAATTCATGACCAACACTTCAAAATTCTCATGGTTGTGAAAAAGAAAGAAAGGTTAAGAGACTTTCACAAAGTGGAAATTAAGGAGACATGATGACTAAATTCAATGCAGTATCCTAAATCAGATTCTGAAAAAGAAAAAGGATATTAATGGGGAAATTTATAAATTGTTGGGAGCCGGCCACGGAGGCCCACTGAGTATTAGGGATCAGGAAGGGCCATTGACTCCGAGACCAATAGGATGTGTTTGGGAGCTATTGACCCCATTCCCCCCTTTCTACTCAGTACTAACCAGATTAAGCTCCTGTGAGCTCAAAACATAAAAACTCTGAGACCGGAATGAACACAATTTCACTTAAGAAGCTCAAGTGGCACCTGAACGTGGGACCTCAAGGTAAGCTTTCTCTTTTGGGACCCCTCTGTAGAGACAGGCAGAGCAAGGAAGGGTGAGCAGTTTAAGAGCCATGGCAGAATCACGGACCAGAGTGAGGTTGTTCATATGTATCCTGATGTCTATTCGTATTTTGTACATATTGTCCAATAAAGGAACCAGTTGTCTTTACTCTTGCATTTTGTAAGCCTTTAGCTTTATGGAATAGTATCTGGGATTTTTTTACCTACAGTACAATTCCTCCAAAATTCTGGCCAAAAATAAAGACACTCCCCTGCTGGCCGTAGCCTCGGCACCTCCTTTAGATGATTATTTTTTCCCCGAGGAGGAAATGGAAGAAGTGATTGGGTATCATAAGTGAAAAATCTTGCTAATGTTGCCAAGGCACCTCCTCCCATGCCCTTTACAAGAAATAAGGTGAAAACACCAAAATTCATACCTGACTATGTGTCTCCAGCTAATGTAGGTATGCAGGGAGCCAGAAAAAAGGCAGAAGAAGAGGGAGATTTTACCTTGTCTTCTTGCTTTCCAGTAATTTATATGGAAGAAGGCACAGTAAATAAGGCATCTCACTGGGAGTCACTACCATATAAATTATTTAAGGAACTTAAAGAGGTTTGTACTCGGTATGGTCCTACGGCTCCTTATACTATTACTATTATGGAACAATTTGCCACTTGGTGGATGACACAAGATTGGCGACAACTTGCTAAAAGCTGTTTGTCAGGAGGAGCCTATTTACTATGGGAAACTGAATTTGAAGATCAGGTAAAGATCCAGAAGGCTGCTAACCAGCAGAGGGATCCAAATCAGTTTCATATTTCTAGCAATATGCTGTTAGGAAGAGGATTATATAAGTCAGTTGACAGTCAACTAATCTTACCCAAGGAAGTTTTACTCCAGGTAAATTCTTGTGCAAGTGAGGCTTGGAAGAAGTTACCTATTAATTCTGCTCAGACTGCCTCACTATCTGATCTTTAGCAGAAAACAGATGAAACTTATGAGGAGTTTCTCTCTAGACATACAACAGCAGTAAATAGAGTAATCTCTAATGCAGAAGCAGCAAATATCCTTATTAAACTGTTGGCTTTCAAGAATGCTAACAGTACTTGCCAAACTTTGATTAGACCAATTAGAAGAACAGGACAATTAACTGATTATATCAGGCGTTGTGCTGATATTAACCCTGCCTTTATGCAGGGTATGGCAATTATGCACAATTTGTTCAGGAAATGCAAAATGGTAACAATAGATAAAAAAACAGCTTGGTTTTAACATGTTATAACTGTGGGCAGCCTGGCCATATTAGTAGGAACTTCCCAGCTAAAAAAGGGTTTCAGGAAGCTCTGATGCAACAGCCTAATGAGAGCTCTCGACCAAAGTCTCTGTGTCCTAGGTGTCAGAAAGGTGGGTTAGGGATTGCAAATCCAAATTTCATAAAAATGGCACTCTGTTAACTAAACAACAATCTACAGTGCCGATTCTGGGAAACAGGCAGAGGGGCCGGCCCGGCCCCAAGTAACAATAGGGGCAGCTTCCAGCATGAACCCGTTTGTTCCCTTTGTCCCATCTCAGAACTCATCAGAGCCCTCCCAGGGAGCACAGGACTGGACCTCCATTCCTCCACCACAACAATATTAACTCCAGATGTTTCAGTTACCCCAATTCCAATGGGAGTGAAGGGCCCTCTCCCAGATGGAATAGTGGATATAATGTTAGGAAGAAGTTCCCCGTCTCTACAAGGAGTTTCTGTGATTCCTGGAGTGTTGGACTCTGACTACACAGGGGAAATCCAGGTACTTGTTGCTCCCCTTAGCAAAACTGTACAATTTTATGAAGGTCAAAGAATAGGTCAGTTACTACTCTTACCCTATCATAAAATGGGCAAGTCTCTAACCAATAAGCCCAGGGGTGACTCTGGATTTGGCTCAAGCAATTTCACTTTCTGGGTTCAGGAAATTACTAACTCTAGACCTCTAAAAGATTTACATATTCAGGGAGTTAAAATTAAAGGTCGGCTAGACATAGGGGCTGATGTTTCTTGTATTGCTGGGAAAGACTGGCCGTCTTCCTGGCCAACACAAGCAGCCCCATCAGGACTCATTGGAATCGGTTGAGCGCCCTCTGTAGCCAAAAGTTCTCAAATCTTAAATTGGACAGATAATGAAACTTCAGGAACCTTTTGTCCCTACATCATTCCTTCCATCCCCATTACACTTTGGGGACGCAATATTCTTGCTCAAATGGGCATGCTTCTGTATAGTCCAGATGACAAGGTGTCAGCACAAATTCTACAAATAGGATTCAATCCCTTAAAGGGGCTTGGAAGGAACAGACAGGGCATAAAAGGACCTGTTCAGGTTACAGAGAGGAAAGACCAGTCTGGTATTGGCTTTTCAAATTTGTCCTAGGGGCCATTGTTCCTGAGGCTGCTGATCCAATTACCTGGAAAGATGATAAACCAGTTTGGGCGGAACAATGGCCCATGCCCTCAGAGAAACTTAAGGCAGCAAGAGAATTAGTTCAACAGCAGTTGAAGGCTGGCCATATAGAGCCTTCTACCAGTACTGGGAATACTCCTATAATTGTTATAAAAAAGAAATCTGGAAAATGGAGACTTTTTACAGGATCTAAGAGCCATTAATGCCACAATGGAGGCAATGGGTGCATTGCAGCCTGGGCTGCCATCTCCAGTTGCTATTCCTGCTGATTATAACATCATAGTTATTGATCTACAGGATTGCTTTTTTTCTATACCTTTAAGTTCTCAAGACTGTAAAAGATTTGCATTTAGTTTACCTTCTCATAATTTAAAGTAGCCGTTCCAGAGATATCAATGGAAGGTCCTGCCACAAGTTATGAAAAACAGTCCTACCTTGTGCCAGAGGTTTGTAGATGCAGCCTTGCAGGTTATAAGAAACAAATATCATAATCTTTATTTAATTCATTACATGGATGATATTTTATTGGCTCATGCAGTTCATGCTCATTTTCATAGCCTTTTGAATGAAACAGTAACAGCATTGGCTAATTGTGGTTTGAAAATTTCTCCTGAAAAAATTCAAGCCAAGCCGCCCTTTACTAATCTTGGCCGAGTGTTAAACACTCAAACTGTGAGTCATCAACCTCTACAATGAAGGAAGAATCATTTGGTTACCTTAAATGATTTTCAGAAATTATTAGGAGACATTATTTGGCTGAGACCTTATTTACATATCACTACTGCAGATTTAAAGCCTCTTTTTGATATACTGCAGGGGAATCCCTCCCCCACTTCTAAAAGAGTCTTAACACCCGAGGCAAAAGAGGCCTTAACTCTCATGGAAAAAGCCATTGAGTCCCAAAGGGTGAAAAGGGTAAGTTATGATATACCATGGAAATTAATTGTTTTGGCTACTTCTCATACCCCAACAGGGTGCTTGTGGCAGGAAGGACCTATGGAATGGTTACATTTACTGATCTCCTCTAAAAAAGTTTTAGCATCTTATCCATATTTAGTAGCTTTGCTAATAATCAAAGGAAGACAGAGAAGCATGGAGTTGTTTGGAAAAGATGTGGATAATATCATCATCCCGTATGACAAAACTCAGTTTCAAACCTTGTTGCAAACTAATGATGATTGGCAAGTGGCTTTGATTGATTTTAGAGGACAAATTTTGTTTCATTTGCCTAGAAATCCATTGTTGCAGTTTGTGAAATGTAATCCTATAATTATTCCTCGTGCATGTTCCTTAGTCCCCCTTAAGGGAGCAGTATTGGTTTTTACTGATGGCTCTTCTAATGGTAAAGCAGTGGCAGTAATTAATGACAAACCTCATGTTTTAAGTACTTCAGAGACTTCAGCACAAAAAATAGACTTAAGAGCTGTCTTATATGTCTTTACAGCTCTAAAAGACAAGAGATTTAACTTGTATACTGATTCTCGTTATGTTCAAGTGCTGTTTCCTCATATTGAGACGGCAACTATTCCTGTTAGTAAAACCACAATTTTGGAATTGCTTATACAACTCTAACAATTGATTCATGTTAGGAAAGAGCAATTTTTTGTTGGCCATGTCAGATCTCATTCTGTCCTTCTGGGACCTCTACATGAGGGTAATCAATTGACTGATAATTTAACAAAACCTGTCATCTATGCAACTTTGGAGACAGAGGCAATTACTCAAGCTCAACTATCTCATAATATTCATCATCAAAATGCTACTGCTTTACATTATGAATTTCAGATACCTAGGGAATTAGCAAGGCAGATTGTCAAGAATTATCCAGCATGTCCTACTTTTGTTAATGTCCCAGCAGGAGTTAATCCACGAGGATTAAAACCTAATGTATTATGGCAAATGGATGTTACTCATGCACCTACATTTGGAAAATTGTCTTATGTGCATGTTACTGTGGATACGTTTTCTCATGTTATTTTAGCCTCAGCAAGAACTGGAGAAGCTTACAAGGATGTGGTGCAACATTTATTTTTTTGTTTCTCACAATTAGGTATGCCAAAACAACTTAAGACTGACGATGGTCCTGCATATACATCAAAATCTTTTCAACAGTTTTGTTCTCAATTTAATATTTTTCATTCTACAGGAATTCCTTATAACCTGCAGGGTCAAGCCATAGTTGAAAGATCCCATCAAACTTTAAAAAATCAAATACATAAATTACAAGAGGGGGAGTTTAGGTATAGTTCTCCTCATCATGTTTTAAATCATGCTTTATTTGTTATAAACCATTTGAATTTGGATTATTCAGGCAATTCAGCTATGGCTGGTCACCGGAACCCAGAAGGAAATGTTAAACCTATGGTAAAATAGAAGGATCTTCCCACAGGCCAGTGGAGAGGGCCTGATATATTACTAACCAGTGAGAGAGAATATGCTTGCATATTTCCACAGGATGCGTCAACTCCTGTTTGGATTTCTGATCAACTCATTCGAAATGCCCCCACTAGCCCAAAGACTGTGACGGGTGGCATGAATCCTGTTGAATCAAAGGAATAGACCAGAGAAAAATGTAAACAAAATAAGGGTTTTCACTTCCTTTGTCCTCTCCTATTCCTCCTACAACTCCAATCCCTGACTTCCCTACTACTCTTGTTTCTTGTAATCTGTTCTGTGAGTCCTTTCACCTTTATCTGGGAAGGAAGGGCAGGCGTCTATGGCCGTGGTGCCTAGCTCTGACTTTCAGTCTTTTTCTTTTACCTTTGTAGAAGGGGCAGGTGCCAAAGGCCATGGCACCTGATCCCAGCCTCCAGTCTTTCTCTTTTACCTTTGGAGAAGGGGCAGGTGACAAAGGCCATGGCACCTGACCCCAGCCCCCAGTCTTTCTCTTTTACCTTTGGAGAAGGGGTGGTTGCCAAAGGCCACGGCACCTAACCCCAACCTCCAGACTTCTCACCCCCACTTCTCAAGGGGTTGACTCAGACAAAGGATGTTAAAAATTCTTTGTTGTCTTTTTATGATAAATTTCTCTCAAGTTCAACTTTCCTAGATGGAAGTAAAGGAATCACATAAGTGAATCCTGTTAGCTAACTACAAAATAGGTGTTAATAAGCAGACTAAACTGGAAGGACAAGTTCTTTTGGATGTATTTTATCCCTGAGTCAGCACTGGCACAAACTCCAAGAATTAGAAAAGGGCCCACAAACCCCTCAACTATAACTATTGGACACAGCCATTAAAGTCTTTAACAACTGGGAGGAGAAAAGAATGCAGGGCCAAAAACATAAGATAAGCTTACTGTGTGCAGTCCTAGACATCGAGATGGAAGAAGAGCTCACCATCTGCTACCTGGATATGCTGATGACCAGTTGAGGAGCGCCAGAGGTAGCTGAGGGACCAATACTGCTTTAAGTGTGACTGTTTCTGATGCCAAACCTAGGACAAGGTGATCTGCAACTCTTTCGCCATCTATACTGCAAAGATGCAGGGAGTGGATATCGGCCTGTATCCTAGTATGTCTTTGCTCAATCACAGCTGTGACCCTAACTGTTCAATTGTGTTTAATGGACACCACCTCTCAGCGTACCTGCTTGCCCCTTCAATGACATGGAAAAGAACTGGTCACTCATCCAGCAAGATACTGGCTTCCTGAAATGGAGAGACTGTGCTTATAACTCTAAGGTGGACTATACTGTACCTGGTGAAAGACTATATATTAGTGACTGGGGTTTTAATGACTCTATGCAATGTTTATAAGGTGTCTTGTACTGGGTGTATTTTAACTAATTATTTAACTAATACCTTTTATGAAGGTTTTGTTATTCTTGAGCAGCCATCTTATTTGATGATTCTTGTATAATTGTCATCTCATTGGTATGATGCATATGGTTACAGATATTGTAGGAGGCTAATGCTCTTATAGAAAGACAGAAAAGATTTTTGGCTACTTTTAATTTTACGAGTTACAGCTTTAATAGCTACTTTTGAGTTGTAGTATTATCTAGGGAAGTTCATACAACTACATTTGCTGATCGGCTGTCTAAAAACATTTCTATTGCCATAGCTGTTCAGGAAATCATAGACCAGAAGTTGGAAAGTAAGTTTAGTGCTTTGGAGGAAAGAGTTTTAGCAGTAGGGCAAGAACTTGTGACCTTAAAAAAGAAATTGACTCTCCAATGTCACTCTGAGTTTAAATCTGTCCATACTTGGGACAAAGTAACTTGGAATTTGGAACCATTCAGACCTGAGTATAGAACTTACTAAATTAATCAAGAAATTCAGCCATCATTTGCTAATCAAAAATCATTAATGTCTATACTCATCAATGTGGGAATTTGCAGAGCAGTGATTCTTTTGTTGCTGTGTTTACTCCCAATCATCTTCAGAGTGCTAAAGAAGATCAATATGGAGTTTCATGATTTTGTGCTAAAAAATAAAAAAGGGGGAGATGTTGGGAGCCACCACGGAGGCCCAGTGAGCATTAGGGATCAGGAAAGGCCGTTGACCCCGAGATCACTAGGATGCATTCGGGAGCTATTGACCCCATTTCCTCCCCCTTTCTACTCAGCACTAACCAGATTAAGCTCCTGTGAGCTCAAAACATAAAAACTCTGAGACTGTGATGAACACAAGCTAACTTTAGAAGCTCATTGCTTCCATTTTTCCGCAAACTGCAATTTTGGCTTTTACACAACTTATAATTCAAACTCATGTCACATCGAAGAGCCTTAGTATTGTTCACAGGCTTCTGGGTCATGACCTTAGGATTTATTGAAGGTGTAAATTGTAGAATATAGTTTTAGAAGACAGCCATTTTGTTGAAAGAATGGGTTACTTCCAGGTAGCCCACTGTGAACTTTGGACTGGACCACATTCCAAACATTCTGGGATGGGCCACTTTCGTTTGTAAAGTAAATACTTAAGCTTCTATAGAATTGTTTAACTTGGCATAAATCAATTAGCTTAGGATGAAAAAGGTTTATAGAATATGTCAGTCATGGATTAGGTTATCCTTTGTTATGGGATTTTAAGATTATCATATGAAAAGGGTTTAAAGGCAATCATTGATTAAGTTTTCATGGATTAAGGTTTCTGGTGGGTGGGGGACGCCCCTCCCACATCTGACTTTGTGTATAAAAGACCCGTTGTAATTCCCAATAACACACATTGCTTCTGCACTAGACTGGAGTCCAGTCTCTTTTTTTTTCTCTCTGTCTCTTCTTCCCCCCAATCGCCGATGCCATCTCCACCTTTGGGGTACCCTGAACCCAGCTGGAGCTGGTCTCCGGCAATACATTCCAAAGGATCTGTGGTTTAGATCATAGTAATGTGCCAGTGATAATTTTTGTTCTTGATAGTTGTGTCATGGTTATGTAAAATGATAGCACTAGAGGAAGATAAGAAAAAGACACAAAAACTCTTTTTACTGTCTTTGCAATTCTCTAAATCTGGAACTATTTTAAATGTTACTTAAACTAGCTGGGCTCGGTGGCTCAGCCTGTAATCCCGTGCCTTTGGGAGGCTGAGGTGAGTGGATTGCCTGAGCCCGCAGGTTCGAGACCTACCTGGGCAACTTGATGAGACCTCATCTCTACAATAAATCAAAATGAGCCGGGTGTGGTAGCACATGCCTGTAGTTCCAGCTACTTGGAAGGCTGAGGTCGAAGGATCGCCAGAGCCCAGCAGGTTGAGGCTGCGGTGGCCGGGAGCAGCCACTGCACTCCAGTCTGGGTGACAGAGTGAGACTCCAACTCAAAAAAAAAAAAAAATTTTACTTAAGCTTTAAAATATTTTTAAAGTATAGTTTTTATATAGCAAGTGCTGCATGTTTTTAATTTGAGAAACTTTAGATGCATAATGTGGAAATAACCTGAAAGGTAATTATCATCTTGCATGTTGAGAGGTTCAACTTTAGTTTATGCATTACATCTTCTAAAGAGGGTGACTATAAATATTAGTCAAAACTTCCCTCTAACCTATACAATAACTAACACTTTACATTTAGAAAGAAACTTAAATGTAATCAATTCTCAAAGTCTTTTGAAATTGTATAATATTTTAACATTCTCCTTGAACACTCTCAGACATAGTTATGTTTCATTATCAGGTTTTTTTGTTCATAAAATCCTTTTCTATTGAGCCAACACACATATCAATTTCATTTTTATCCAAGATATCATTCATAGTCTCATATTTTGACAGAAAATAAATTTAATTAAATAGTCGTAGTTCATGTATGTTCACCTGACAAGGGTAATTCCAAGACTCACTGACTGACTGACTTTTATTATTTATTTATTTATTTAAAAGATGTGGGATACTATTCAGGAGTAAGTGTACAAGTGGCCATTGTACAGGCAAAGTTTGGGCATATCTTTGGTCCCCACTTTGCCTGCTTTGAGATCAGGTACCCTTATTAATGTTATGTACCCCTCCTCTACTCCCCTGGCAAATACCAGCTTATACTGTTATGGGAAATGATCAGGGTCTGCTTAAGAGTGAGAATATATGGTACTCAGTTCTTTGTTTCTGTGATAAATCACTGAGTATTATAGACTCTAAATGTATCCAAATTGCTGCAAAGTCCATAATTTTGTTCTTCTTTATGGTTGTGTCTAATTCCATTGTGTATATGTACCACAGTTTTTTTTTTTTTTTAACCCAGTCCAGTTTTGATAGGCAGCACAGTTGGTTCCATGTTTTTGCTATTATAAATAGTGCAATAAACATGCAAGTGCAGGTATCTTTTTTGCAGAGTGATTTAAATTCTTCCTGGTATCTTCCCAGAAAGGGAATTGTTGGATCACATGGAAGTCCAATTTCTAATTTTTTAAGGAATAGCCACATTGTTCTCCATAGAGGTTGAACTAGTTTGCATTCCCAAAAAGAGATGCTTTTACTCCACATCTTTGCCAGCATCTGTTGTTTGTTTTTATTAATGATGGCCATCCTGACTGGAGTTAGATGGTATCTCAAACTGGTTTTGATTTGCATTTCTCTGATGATTACTGAGACTGAGTATTTTTTTCATGTGTCTGATGGCAGATCTCATGTCTTCTTTGAGAATTTTCTGTTCATGTCTTTTGTCCACTTTTTAATGATGCTGTTTTTTGTTTTTTGTTTTTTTTTTTTCCTTTTGGCATGTTTTAGTTCTTTGAAAATCCTGGATGTTAGGCCTTTGTCAGAAATGCAGTTTGCAAATATTTTTTTCCCATTCTGTAGACTATCTCTTCATGTTCTTGATGGTTTGTTTTGCCTTGCAGAAACTTTACAGTTTGATGAGGTCCCACTTGTCTATCTAATCTCTTATGGTATGGGCTTTTGGGTTTTGATCAGGAAGTGGTTGCCTATTATGAGTTCCATAAAAGTGTCTTCTACATTTTCTAAGATTCTTTAAGTTTGAGGTTTTACATTTAGATCTTTGATCCATTTGGAGTTGATTTTTGTGTATGGTGTTAGATAGGGATCCTGTTTCAATATTTTGCACGTGGTCAGCCAGTTTTCCCAACACCATTGACTGAATAGGCTCTCCCCTTCCCAGTGGTTAATGTTGGAGGCCTTGTCGAAGACGAGTTGGTTGAGAAATTGAGCTTTTGCTTCTGGAATCTCTATCTTCTTCCATTGGTCTATATGCCTATTCTTGTACTGTTGCCAGGTTTTTCAATTATTGTAGTCTTATAATAATGTTTAAAGTCTGAAAGTGTGATACCTCCTGCTTTGTTTCTTTTGCTAAGGATAGTTTTGACTACTCATAGTCATTTATGTTTCCATATGAATGTCTGTATTGTTATTTCCAGGTCTGAGGAGAATGATGCTGATAATTTAATGAATATTGTGTTGAATCTGTAGATTGATAGCCTTTGGTAGGATGAACATCTTAACAATGTTGATTTTTCCAATTCATGAGCATGAAGTATTCTTCCACTGGTTATGCCATCTTTGACTTCTTTGGGCAGTGTTTTGTAGTTTTCACTGAAAAGATCTTTCACTTCTCTGATTAGGAAGATGCTGAGAAATTTGATATTTTTTGTGGCTATTGTGAATTGGGTTGTGCTTTTTATTTGGTCCTCTGCTAGTTTGTAGTTGTGTTTAAGAATTTGACTGTCTTTTGCACATTTATTTTGTACCTTAAGACTTTACCAAAGTCCTTTATCAGTGCAGGTGGTTTTTGACAGATTCTTTTGGATTTTCAAGGTGTAGGATCATATCATAAGCAAAGAGGAATTACCTGACTTTTTCTTTTCCTATTTGGATACCTCTAATTCCCTTCTTTTGCCTGATTGCTCTAGCTATGACTTCCAACACTATGTTGAACAGAGAGTTGGGTGATGAGAGTAGACAGCCTTGTCTTGTTCTGGTTTTCAGGGGAAATGCTTCCAATTTCTGTCCATTTAGCAATATATTGGCTGTCAATTTTTCATAGATGGCTCCTACAATTTTGAGATATGTTTCCTCTATGCCTAGGCGTTCAGGAGCTTTTTATCAAGAAGTCATGCTGGATTTTATCAAAAGCTTTTTCTACATCTAATGATATAATCCTGTGATTCTTGTTTTTACACCTGTTGATGTATTTAATTACACTTATGTCCTTGTGGATGTTGAATCAGTCCTGCATCCTGAAGTCTACTTGGTAAGGATGGATGATTTTTGAGGTCTGTTGTTGGATATGATTTGCTGCAATCTTGCTAAGTTATTTTTGCACCTATGTTCATCAGGTATATTGGCCTGTAGTTCTTTTTCTTTGTTGGAGTTTTACCCGACTTGGGTATCAGTATGATGTTAGTTTCATAAGATGATTTGAGGAGAGTTCCATCCTTCTCAATTGCCTGGAATACTTTCAATAGGATTGGTATCAGCATGTCCTTGTTTGTTTTGTAGAATTCCACTGCAAATTCTTCTTGTCTAGGGCTTTATTTTGTAGGATGATTTCTTATTGGCAGAGTCAATTTCCAGGGTTGTTATGGTATATTTTGAATCTCAATATCTTCTTGCTTCAACCTTGGGAGTTTGTGTGATGCTAGCAAGTCCTCCATTTTCAGAGATCTGGAACCTCAACTTGACATTTGACCAAATGGACTTAGTAGTTGTTTACAGAACACTCCATCCAACAACCACAGAATAGACATTCTGCTCATCACCACATGGAACATACTCCAAGATTGACTACATCCTTGGTCATAAATAGCTCATAAACAAATTTCAGAAGATTGAAATACTGCCATGCACTTTCTCAGACACAGTGGAATAAAAATAAATATCACCATTTGTTTCTAGAAATCTTTTAATTTCTGTTTTGATTTCTCTATTGACCCAGGAGTAGTTCAGCAACACGATGCTTAGTATCAGTGTCCTCATTTAGGTTATTAAGTTTGTTTTTATTCAGGTGTGTGTAATAACTTTTTGTACTTCCTCAGGGTTAGTTGTGACTTTATCTTTTACATTTCTTGGGCTTTTTCTCTCTTTTTCTTGGTCATTTTAGCTAGGGTTCCCTCAATTTTTTTTATCCTTTCAAAGAGCCAGCTTTTGATTTGCTGATTTTTTCTATGGCATTTTGGTCTTCTATGTCCCATACTTGAACTTTTACTTTGATGATCTGAATTCTTCTGCACAAGTTAGGGTTTTGGTGGTCTTGTCTTTCCAGATCCATTACGTGATTTGTTAGGCTGTCTACTTGTTCTCTTTCTATTTTCTTGATGTGTGTTCATAGAGATGTAAAATCTCTTAGAACTGCTTTCATATCATTCCAGAGCTTTTGGTAAGATGTTTCTTCATTTCCATTTGTTTCTAGGAATCTTTTAATTTCTGTTTTGATTTCTCTGTTGACCCAGGAGTACTTCAACAACATGCAGTTAGATGTCTGGGCCTTTGTGGGTTTGGGTGGAATTTTGTTGGTTTTATTTATTTTTATTTCATTGTGGCCTGACAATGTGTGTGGCAGTATTTCAATCTTGTGAAATTTATTCATGCTTGATTTATGGCTGAGGTTGTGGTCAATCTTGAAGTACATTCCATGTGATGATGAGTAGAATTTATATTCTGTGGTTGTTGGACAAAGTGTTCTGTAAGTATCTACTAAGTTCATTTGGTAAAGTATCAAGTTGAGATTCCAGATCTCTTTGTTGATTTTTTGCCTCAAGGGTCTATTTAGGGTTGCTAATACCCAGATATGATAGTGTTACAGTCGATATCTTTTTTTAGTTAACTTAGTTGCTGCTTTATAAGTGCTGGTGCTCCTGTGTTGGCAGCATGCATGTTTAGGATGGACATTTCTTGTCAATGGATTGAACCTTGTACCATTATGTAGTGCCCTTTTGTATATTTTTTTAATTTTTGATAGGTTAGATACTGTTTTGTCTGATATTAAGATCACACCTTTTGCCTTCCTTTGTGTTCTGATCTGAAAAATTGTTTTCTTCCTCTAACTTTGAGTCTGTAGGCATCCATTGTGGTGAGATGAGTTTTCTGGAGGCAGCATATTACTGGGTCATGTGTTTTTATCTAGTTTGTTATTCTATGCCTTTTCAGTGGTGCATTTAGTCCATTTTCATTAAGGCTGATTATTGAAATGTGAGAGTTACTTCCTGACATATGCTCTTATTAGGTTGTTTTGTTTTTGTTTCGCTTTTGAATTCATATATATGTGTGTTTTCATTTTTGCAGGTATGCTGTGTGTTCTGCTACTTCTGTGTTTGTGATCTTATGAAATATATGGTCTTCCTTTTGTTTCTTTTTTCTTCAATGCACAACACCTTTTTAAGTATCTCCTGCAAAGTTGGTCTTGAAGTAGCATATTATCTTAGCTATTGGATGTCTGGGAAGGACTTTTATTCTCTGTCACTGCTGAAGCATAGTTTGGCTAGGTAGAAAGTTCTTGGTTGGAATTGTTGTTCTTCTGGCCTGTAGTGCTTCTGCAGATGAGTATGAAGGAATTCTGATTGATCTTCCCTGGTAGGTCATCTGACCTTTTTCTGTTTCTGCCTTTAGGATTTTTTCTTTTATACTTATTTTGTATAGGTAAATTACTGTGTTTATGGGTTGGTCTTCTCATATGATGTCTTGCATGGGTTCTCTGAATCTCTTATGCTTGTATAGTCATCTCTCTGGCCAGATGAGGAAAGTTTTCTTGAATGATCTCATGGAATGTTTGTTCCAAGGTATTTTTATTTATTTTTATATTTCAGGTATTCTGATTAGATGTAAGTTTGGTTTCTTAATCAAATTGCACATCTCTTGGAGTGTTTATTGTGATCTTATGAAATATATGGTCTTTCTTTTGTTTCTTTCTTCTTAAGTTTTTGTTTTTTTTCCTGTTTTTAATAGATTGGACCAATTCCATATTTTGGTCTTCAGTCCTGAGATTCTTTCTTCTACTTGGACAATTTTGTTTCCATGTTTGTCAGTTTGTTATTTATTTCTTGAATACAGTTCTTTATTTCTGTTATTTCTAAATATGCTTTCTTGAATCTGTCTAGCTCCACTGCAATTTCATTTAGTTTTAGCCCTTCATTTCTTGATTTTTATTCATTCTATCTAATGCTCATCTGATCCATAAATTCCTTCTGTGTCCTGTCATTCTGGGAGGCAGTCATTGTGCCTAAGTAACTGTTCTTTCTAATACTGACTCTTTGTTGGGACTCTGATGGTTACCAGCAATTTTTCATTGGTTTTTCTTCATTTGTAGTAGTTCTCTTATCTTTCTCTTTAGTTTTGATGCTCAGTGAAAATTGGAGAAGCAATCACTTCTGATATTTGCTCTACCTTTTGTCCTTCCTTGAGCCAAGACTCTCAGCTTGTCCAACTATAAATTAGGACTGTGGGTAGAGTACTGTGCTGTCTCTTTACAATTTTGAGCACTTTCTAAGGGATGGGGAGACTGCAAGGACTCTGAGCCTATTAGCAAGTCATAATGTTGGCTATCTGGTGAATGAGACAGCTGGGACTTGCTCTTCATCTCTGCACAATATGACCTTACAGTGGGTATGTTTGCATAGTCCTTGAGGCAAAGACAGGGTATAAGAGGAAAAAGAGGTGGGGTGGGGGTTGGGGGAACAGAAAGGAGGAGAAAGAGGGAAATAAAGTAAAGAAAATTAGAAAAACAAAGAAAAAAACATAAAAAAGAGAAATAACAAAAAAGTGGAAATAGAAAAAGAAAAGAAATGAGAAAAATAACCAACAAACAAAGCAACTAAATGAGATAATCAAACAAACAAACTAATACCCCCCATAAAAACAAAAACAAAATGATGATAAAGAGTTCAGTTGTAGCACAACTCTCTGAGAGGGGAGCCTCCTTCTTATATGGGTTCTATGTCTGCAGGGCTGTTACTGCATGTTCCCTATTCATTGTTACAACTTAAAATATTAGAATCTTCACCCACTGCTGCCTGCAATTGGTAGCACATGCCCATGTGAGAGAAGGGGACTGAAATTACTTGACATAGTGTTTCTGGGGATCTCCCAACCTTCCTTCCCCTCCCAGTTTTGTCACAGCTCCCAGGGCATCCAGTGAACAGAAGAGGAATGGGGACTCCTTTCTCTGCCCTCCCAATCTCTTTCATTTGTTGCTAGGGGCAGAGGGTAGTCAGTTAAGCACTCACCAGCCTCCTTTTCAAGCATTTCTGCTGTCTGCATCTCTCCTGCTGCCCAGCAGCTGACTCAAGATGAAAGATGGATCATCTGATGTTCCTTATCTGCTGTTACCCTCCAGGACTTGAGCACTGGGGGCAGTCTTCTCCGAAGTCTCAAAAAGCACCCCCATGCAACACAGAGATGTCAGGTCTCAAGATGCAGTTCTGCTATTCCACAGAGGCTGCCCTGGAGTACTTCTCTGCCTTGGTGTTAGAGTCTGCTCTGTTTTTCTGCCAGCTACTGTTCTTGTCACTAATGAGGTCACTAGCACTTACCTCAGTCTCCGGATCTCAGAACCCAGTGGCAAGGCTCTGGAACTCTAGTCCAGGCTTGTAGTGGCTTCTCCCTGTTGCATCCTCAAGACTCTGCCTCAGGCTCCATCACTGCATTCCCTTTGCACCTTCGCTGCCAGCATTCAGCCTGGCACTGTGGTATTGGGGTTGGCAATCACTCCAGTCATTCTTCCAGGGAAAAGCTCTGTTGATTTTAGAAAAAAATGGTGCTCAGCTTCTGTGCTCCAGAAAGTCATAGGGCCCAGGCAGAGCAGCTGCAGCACCAGCAGCTTCATCAGGAGAACCCTGGCCACATGCTGAGTCCCCACTCAGTCTGCTTTTCATACTCTTATTTACACACAGAAACACATGCAGGATTGTCCATACATCACTCACATATACAGAGACTCATGCAGTCCAACTGGTTATGCTGCCATCTTCCTGAAAGAAGAAAAAAAAAACAGGTATCTTTTTAAAAGTACTAATTCCATTAATGAAGGTTCCACCCTCATGACCCAATCACCTACCAAAGGCTCTACCTCCTAAGACCCTTGTTTAAGGGCTTGAATTGTAATGCAGGAAACTGAAGGGAGAATGTAAACATTCAGTTCATTGTAGTCACACTTTCTACCTCACTTTGTGCCTGCTGGGACTTGAGTCTAATTATAGGTCTAGATGTAGAAAAGGTTGTGGAAGTGGGTACTGAGGCGAATTGTGAGTACATTATATTGTGAGGCAACTGCCTCAGAGAAGGCCATTATATTTTTCTCTGCCAATGCAGTATTAATCACCTGAAATGGGTGTTGGAGTGTCTACTTCTTTTGGTAAAGAAGATTCATCAGAATTTAGGGTTTTATGTCTCAAACCTCATCAAGCTCTTGCCATGTATTCCTATTTCAATTTTTAAGATTCATTCCTTTTCAAATCAATGACCTCACTTTAAGAGTAGACACTCTGTGAAGCTGAGAATTTAATTTGTGTTTTAATTTAGTAATTTTAAAGATAAGATTCTGCTTTTACTCTTTAATAATCTTATCCCAAGGGCTATAATATATAAGATCTTTTTCATGGTAGCCATAGAAGCTTTCATTTCATTTATGTGACAATTTATCTCGGAATTCAAATACTTGAGACTATTCTTTTCTTTTCCCACTATCCAGTGACATTTGGAGCAACCAACCAATCTCATTATACTTATTAGTTTGACAAAAATGCTTTAAATATATATATGTATTACCCAGACCCTGCCTCGTAAACTTTTAAAGTGCTTAACTGGGAGTATTCAGTAGTGATATTTTGTATACCTATGTTTTTACATCACATCATGCACTGTCTGTGTTTTATTTCTCCTGGAAAGAGAGTCATGAGTGTTACCAAATCTAATAAAAATTAGAGTCAATTCCAGGTGTCCTGACATCTATTCATAAACTCATCTTTAAGATTCTGTTACTCTAGAACCACTTGTATTATCATAGTTTGTATTGATTAAAGTTTTTTGTGATATGTTAATATTTAGTATCTATGTCAGCTTTAAAACTCTAATATTTCTCTCAGAACAGCTCTGATAAAAACATATTATCTGTCGTTTTTATTAAATTTGAGAATGCCTTAGCTGGTCTTTAATTTTGTGAGATAGTTTTACTAGATGTAACATTCTTGACTAACAGTCTTTTTCTCTCATCTTTTTGAATATACCGTCTCACGGTATTCTGAATGACATATGGTTTCCGAGGAGAATTCAGCTTAGTTTGAGTTGTTAACAAAGGTTATATCTGCTTCAGGCTACGTAAAGGGAATGAAGATTTTCAGAGTATAGAAAGACAGTTAATAGTGACAATTCTCTGAGGTTGGGGTTTTTGGGAAGCATCAAACTCATTTTTCTCCCCCAGGGGCTCTTAAACTCAAGGTTATCACAGGACTATGGAGAAGGATATGAGAATTAGGCAAATTAAAATGCCATAAAACTCACAGTTCTTAACAAAATTTAGTAGTTGTTTTACAGTAATCTCTTTTCAGATGTTGCAATAGTTTCCAGGGCTATGAAAAAAAATTGCCGTTGTGTAAGTGCTTTTCCATATTAACAATACAATACAAACTGTAACCCAAACATCAGACCTTTCCTCTAAAATATTAAATATATACCCTGCTAATTTTCTCCTTGGTATTTATTTGGAAAGATATTACAGGCACTACCAAGCACTTATTAAATTTCAGCTACTCTATTGTTCATTACAAGTTAACATTTTTTCAGGGCATTTAGAGCACATCACAAATATATTAACTCCAGTTAATTTTATAGTATAAGTGTTTGCTGATCTAAATACACTAGGGCCAAGGAAACTATTACTGAAACTTTCTGATAAATCTAGCTCAAGGCTCCTATCCTAGGTATGATCTTTCAGGACCAACTGCAGGTGATTACCAAGGCATTACCTAGCAGCCCTCATGGTGGAATCTGCCCTCCCAACCTCAAACTTGATGCCCAGTCTAAAGCAAATTGCAAGGAAAGTCTCAGGACCCCCAGAATGGACGTGGTTTTACACATAGTCTTTTGCATTCTTAGCCCAAATGCCTCCACTCGCAGGCCTCTTTGTCAAGATACCTTTCAGGCGAGGCTCTTACAAGGCATCTCTTCTGAGACCTTCTTATTGGGGGCTTGGAGGATGCTTTTCTGCACTTTCACTCAACACTTTTCACTCCTAGCCCTTTATCTTCCCTTTAGCTCTCGGGTTCACTTAGGTGGCGGGAGTACTTTCTAGGGAGCTTCCTCAGCAACGAACTCAGCCTCCCATCTGCTATACTTTACCTTTGCCTGGTGAAGTTCTATGGGAAAATATAAAGCTCTCGGGGGTCTTCCCCTTTTCTTCTTCTTGCTTAGACTGTCCCAGTAAGTGAAAAAAGGCTTTCCTTTTATGTTCCGTTCAGCTCTTTGCCTGAATTGACCACTCCGATATCTAACAACTCTCTCAGGATGCTTTCAATTTTCGAGGCCTTCTTAGGACCCAATACATCAAAACGGTTGTTCTAGTTTTATCTCTGAACTATGACATGATAGAATGAATTAAAAATTGATTAAGACTTACTATAAAAACTCCAGAATATTGAGCATTATCTGTTTCTCTCTATGCAGATGGGGAAGGAAGAGATCTGAAATACCAATCTATCACTTCCAAGTTTTCCTTGGGCTTCTGGCTTCTAGATTCCTATCCTGTTATATCAGTCTAAACTATCTGCATGATTTTGAGATGTTGGATCCTCTGAGGCCGCCCACATATTCACATCACTGTGCCTATTTCATAGCTCTACTCATGACCAAGAGAATCTTGGTGCCTGGAGTGTTTCTGAGAGATAGCATTGGTCACTAATGGTGAATTTATCCTACAAGAACTGTTTCTTTGTTACCTGCTTTATAACACTTGTCGTTTTGGACATTGGCCATTTTTGGTGCCATGCCAGCCAGATCACTCACATACCTCTGGCCTTGTTGCACTGTCTACTTTGGTCTTCAGCCTGTCTGAGCCACAGTGAACTAGTTAACACTGACATGCTCCTGTACTCTGACCCTCTTGCTTCTGGTGCTTTATAGTATAGCTACACAATTTCCATCTCTGTGGTAATAACCCAGTAACTCAAAATGGAACCAAGTGTCTAGTCTCTGTTATTATTCTCAATTTATATCTCTGCCATCCCAGCTCTTCACTGATATGGCATATTAATCCATTTTCTATTGTTTATAATGGAATACTAAAGCTCAATAATTTATAAAGAAAGAAAAATAATTCTTACAGTTGTAAAGGCTGAGAAATCCAAGGTTGAGGGGCCCCACATTGGATGAGAAGCATCTTGCTATTGGGGGTTCTCTGCAGAGTCACAAGGCAACACAGGGTGTCACATGGTGAGAGGGACAAGCATAATATCATGGCAGCTGATATTTTTATTTTGTAATAAAGACACCCATTCCATTCCAATCCATTCCATGGATTAATGGTTATTAATCCATTAAGCCATTAATCCATGTTGGATTTATCCATTCATGAGAGCAGAACCCTCATGACCCAATCAACTCTTAAAAGCTCCACCTCTCAGTATGGTCATTGTGTGTGTGTATGCATGTGCATGTGTGTGTGTGTGTGTGTGTGTGTGTGTGTGTGTGTGTGTGTGTGTGTGTGTGTTTTAGATAGACACATACACACACACATATATTAGAATCACAGGGTACTTGTGAATATGTGTTACATAGATATATTATGTAATGGAGAAGTATGGGCTTCTGATGACCCTGCACCCACCCAGTGGTGAACATGGTACCCTATGGGTGGTTTTGCTTCCCTTATTCCCTCTCCCTCCCTACCTCCTTGTGCAATGTCTGGTATTTGTTGGTTCCATCCTTGTTCCTGTGTGTGCCCAGTAATTAGTACCCACTTATGAGTGAGAATACGTGGTATTCTGTTTCTCTTTCTGTGATAATTTGCTTAAAATGATGGCACCCAGCTGCATCCCTGCTGTTGCAAATGCCATAATTGTATTCATTTTTATGACTACGTAGTATTCCACAGTGTGTAAGGACCACATAATCTTCATCCAGTCCTGTCACATTGAGAATTAAGTTTTAATATGAATTTTTGAGGAAACAGATATTGAAACCACAACATATTTGGACCCTGTCTTACCACAACTTATATAACAGCTTCACTACCAACCTCTTGTTACCTCTGAGATCCATCTTCTGCTCTTACTACTCTTCCAAACTTCACATAGATGTTTTAACTATACATTAATAAGTATGTTGGTTCTATGGCTGAAAGTGTATGCGTTAACGTCTATCTAAAAATTAACATTTTATTATTAAACAAATTATTTTGAAATTGAATAAACTATCATCATTTACTCTGTGTTGATGTGCATAGGTGTGAGAAAATGTGTGGGAAAGAATTGCAAATACTAAATAAACAAGTTTTATTATATTGGGACACTGCATTCTACATCATCTTTTCTTCCAAAAATAGTCAATTTTCAAGTAGCAATGCCTTTGGCCATCTGTGCACATTTTACAGCAATTAGCTTAATATTTAAAAATAGGTAATATCTTGTTTTTAACATAGAGCTTGGATTATATTCCAATTATCTTTTTACTAGAGAGATGCATGCAGCCATTCATTTAAACAGATGCATTTGTCTGAACAGCTGCTGATTTCAAAATTATTTCCTGAATTTATTTATAAACATTCTAAACACATTCTCCAATGCCACTATGGCATCGCTATAAAACTAAAAATAAAAAGGGAGAAAATCTTCCAGATGCTGTTGACTCTTTAAGCAGATTTCTTGTAGAAAGCAGGGACATACTTCCAGTACTCTGCACATAGTTTTTGTTGAGTCTTTTGGAATACTCTACCCATCAAAAGACTAATTGGAATCAAAAAGCAAAAAAAAAAAAAAATCTTCCATGTGGACTGACATAAATCAAAATGTGCATTGTTATTGCTCGTTTTTTTAAAAAAGAAAACCCAGTTAGTAATTTAATGATATAAATAATTCATATTTCCTCAGATTTCATTTTTTTTTAGTGTAGTATCTCTATTTCAATTTCAAGCATTCATAAAACTCATATTATCAAAGCTGAACTCTTATGCTATGGGTATATTCACAGCCTAATTGTTCAGATACAAAGAACCAAATTAGCAAAATCCAAACTTACAAAATTTACTTAAATTATAAAAATATAATAGGCAAACATGTTTTTATTTGTAAGTAAATAATCAGAATATTGTGACAAAATATAAGTAATGTGTCTATTTTTGCTCTTATAAGCATATCCACATAAAGCATCTGATAAATAATTTTGCTGCTCTTTTTGTTACAGAATGATGCATCATTTAGCCTCATCCCAAAATATAAATTAAATTATAATAAGCTCAAAAATGTAAGCTCAGACACTATCTAAAAACAACTTTATTCACACACATACACATAGACATGTTTTAAAACTCACAAAATATATACACTGCCTTTTGGAAGGAAATTTAGTTATGGATTTTTTCCATCAAAAGGTCCAATCAATTATTCAATGGTCTATGAAAAAAAAGTGGCCTTATCAGAAAAAGTAAACCTTGTCTTGATGTTAATTACAAAAAGGATATATAAAATAGTAAATGCTCTTCAATATTGTCTATGTAAAAGACACAGATGTGTTATTTGCATAGATATTTCTCGCAATGACCCTAAAATAAGAGCTAAGAGTAATATGCAAAATTCAATCACTCTTAGAACAAAATGAATTATTATAATACATCACTTTGCAAGTAATCTTTACCTCTGGGAATTCTTCCCTTTGAGAATATAGTTAGTTATAACATTAATACATTTATTTTTTTTAAAGCCTACATTTTATAAAGTTTGACGAAATGCTGGCAGCTCACAGGGAACAAGTTTCCTTTTTATTTAGTAACACTGTTATGAAATAATCAAACTGTACTATTATTGTTTGCTACTTTTTGCGACAATTCCATTGAGACTTCTAGTATATAACTCACCCACAAGATTCTATATTTAATAAATTTTGTATTTTATGGGCTTCACTCAATCCTTTTATTTTTCTGAATTTTTTTTTTAGTTTTTAAAATCAGTTTTGAGATGATAGCAAGTTTAACACATAATGAGCGTTAACTTATGTTAAGCACTATTTCTGCCAGAAACTGTGCTAAAAGCTTTATGTACTTACATCATTCAATTCACAAAATAATCCTAATATCTTTAAAAAAGTAAAACACAAAAAGATTTAGTGACTTTGCCCAGTTACATAGCTCAATTATATCAAAGAGTTAGGGCATTAACCCAAGATGTTTCCGAACAACTTATATTCTTAACCACTATAACACATTGCAATAAAACACTCAATAGTTTACACTATTGTGTTCTAAATAGGTAAGAGAAGTATTCTTCCATAATTAAATTTAGAAAAATTGAGAAAGACTTGAAAAACAAATTATTCACTTTCTTAATAAAGACACTTTTTTAGAGTGCTTTTACTGAAAAGATTTTCAATTAACCAAGCAAGAGAGTTCAATGACCTAATGTGTGTCCTTCACTACATTAATGTTACTGATGTATTTTCCAACAGTTTTGTACTCTAGAGGATGTAAATTCCTCAATTAGAACAAACTATCTAAGACAAATTTGAAAACAAAAAAACTTTCCTTCCCTGGATTCCAGAGAAATACTACAGGACGAAAATATGGCTCTCGAAACCAACCAACCAAACAAACAAACAAACAAAAAACTCCTACGTTATTTCTAACTATAAGGTTGAAATAGCAAGTATGCAACCATGTTATCTGTGGTCTTCCAATGACTTTCTCAATGTTGTATGCAGAGTGGGTGCTCGATGTAAGTTTGTTGAAAGAATCTATGAATTAAGTAGTTTGATCAAGTGTTTCACTATGACAAAGTTATCCATTTCATTATGGCAGAGTTCTCTAGATATTTACAAAATTCCTATTCCGTTCCTCCTGTTTTCACAGCTATACTACATATCCCAGAAATATTAGGATGTGGCTGGGGCCACGTTTCCACTAAGGCGATCTCTTATAATGGTTATATAAAAGCTTATCCTAAACAATTTTTATATCTTTCCCAATATCACTTTTTCTCTGTATGTATTTATGTTCCTAATGACATAAAATTATGTAATATCTGTAATTTCTTCTCATAAAATATTTAGTTGAACCTTGCATTTTTCTTTGACTTCTAGATGAACCAATTTCAGTCATATTGAAGGTTTTAGGGTTTGTATATTCCACAGTTTTACATATAATAAAATGTGAAATATTATATGTATGATGGAATATATATGCATATATATCACAATTTTTTTACCCATTTATTCATCAGTAAAGTTTTTTTTCTATATCTTGGCTATTGAGAATAAGGCTGCCATGAACATGGGGATGTAGATATTTTTTCAAGGTGGTAATTTTATTTCCTTTGGGCATATACACAGAAAAGGGATTGCTGGGTTAAACAGTAGTTCTATTCCTAATTTCTTTAGAGAAACCCATACTGTTTTTCATAATGACTGAATCAATCTACATTTCTACCAGTAGTGTATAGAGTCCACTTTTCTTCACACCTTTGCCAACATTTGTTACCTTTTAGCTTTTTGATAATAGTTATCTTAACAAGTGTGAGGTGATAACTCACAGTGGTTTCTATTTTATTATAGGATTGCA
>JAPVLO010002817.1:0-24334 GCA_027257055.1 Cephalopachus bancanus | reverse complement strand
TGGCTTTGTGCACGCTCTCATCCCTGATTTCAGAGCGTCCCTGTGTATACCTATAGTAGTCAGGGACCGTTTGGTGAGCAGATTGCAACTTCACGTGCAGCCCTGACTGGAACCAGGTCTCCACAGCCATTGGTGACCAAGCAGGCTTCATTCCCGGTGAATGCTGAAAAGTTTCCTGTGTTTAAATGGGCATCTAATGCCGAATACAATGGCTCTGCGGGTTCATTTGCCAACAAGGCCGAGAGCCTCTGTTTCGTTTCCGGAAAATAAGGTCTTCCATGGGAGACATTCCTCAAAACTGCACGTCACTGAATGGGGCAACAACGATTATACTGGCTGTGTCTTTGGTGTGATACCTGATTCTCTCCGTTTCTCTTCAACGTACATCATACTACACTGAGTGCATATGCCTAGCAGAGCTGTATGAAATGTTTCCTGTATAAGAATGCCAACACGATGGTGCCTCCCTGAGTGAAATGACCGATTCACTGTTATTTTTGGGAAAGCATTATTGGTTCACCTATTGTATTCTACAATGTTTTGGATTTTACCTGTTCCTCTTCATCCAAACCAGTTGCTCCTCCGTTGGCAAGTATGAGTAAGAGCTGACGGGCCTCGCTCCCTCGTTGTGAGTGTGTATCAGCTTGGGAAACGCCATGTCAAAGGTCTACTGCATTGGTTTTTATTTGCTGGTAGTTTTCTTCTTGCTGGGTGTACGGTGTAATAAATGATTCTCAAGGTACAGCTTGATTTATCATAGCAGACCCATATGTCAATACTTCACATTTTGGAATGAGCATGTAAATTGGCCACACATTGAGAAAAATGAGTGCTACACACTCACTTGTAGAAAAGCAGTGCTTGCTTTCGTTTTGAATACTATGAAGTTTTTCCCGTTGCCGTTTCCCTATGCTGCGAAATGCAGTCATTCTCCCTTTTGCCTTGCTGAATAAGCGCAGACGGCCTGTGTTAGGCTTGTTGTGAGGGTGCATCTTTCTGGGAGACCGGTCTTGAACTGTGTGCTGCACTCTTTCACGGTTTTCAATGTTATTCAACTTGGTGCATGCTCCAATACATGAGTCTCACAGTCGTCTTCTCATTTTCAGTTATGCTCTGCAGAGTTCTTCTGTTTGACCTAGGAAGATTTTTAAACGGTCACGTATGGGAAAGTGCAGCTCAGTGGTGCCACCCGGTGGGCCATGGGAACTCCACAGTAGAGTAAGAATGCATGACTCGGTGAATTTACTGGGTGCATTCTGAAATCTTTCTCCTTTTCAAATTTTTGTGTTGTAGGAAAACAATTGTCCGCCAATCGCATTGAGGAAAAAGAGCTGTCTGCCTTCCTTGTGCTTGTTTTGAATGCGAATCTCCCTTGGAAAATGCTTTGTAAAAAGTGTGCTGCCCTGTCATTTACTGGCCTTGAGTCCTCTAAGGCATTGGTGCATGGTGTAGTTCCTGATTGTCACTTGTTCCCATCATGTATATTACGATCTCCATGGGACTGCTTTGGCTGTGCGTCTCGTCAGCCTTTCACATTCAGGAAAGCTCAACTCCACTGGGCCACAATGCGTGATCTCAGACATTCACAGTTACTGGTGGGAAAGCGTTGTGTGTGCCCCGGGAGAATTCTTTGTTATACTTTCTTTATAGCTTTTCCTGTCCTGGGAAAACAATTGCACTGTGGATTGCTGTTGGGAATAGCCTCTCCTAGGCCTGAGTGAATAGGCATCTTCCTTGGTGAAGTGTGTGCCAAATGTGTGCCGCAGTGTTATCTCATTGCTATGACTAGTATTCTTCATTGCTGCCTGCTGTAATACCTCATTCTCACTCTTTCCCCTTGATTTGTGTTTCCCTTTCCCCTTAGAGGGCCTTTGTTACGAGAGTGAAACGTGCGTGTTTCACGGATAGAACTCTGCGAAACAAAGTGCCCCAATGAGTGATATAAGTGCCCCCCAGTGACGAGCAGGAGAGCATTATTTGTTTATGGGGAGAATTCTAAATTGTTTTTCCCTATGGCAACGAAACCTATAAGGACTACCAATGCTGTGCCGTTTTCATTCTGAAGAAGCACGGAGAGCCTGTGTAAACTGGTGGTGACGGTGGGACTTCCTGGGGGCAGGCTACCAAGCGTGCGCTGCACTGCTATTCATTGGGAGTCTGTATTAAGCTGGCTTTGTGCACGCTCTCATCCCTGATTTCAGAGCGTCCCTGTGTATACACTATAGTAGTCAGGGACCTTTTGGGGAGCAGATTGCAACTTCACGTGCAGCCCTGACTGGAACCAGGTCTCCACAGCCATTGGTGACCAAGCAGGGTTCATTCCCTGAATGCTGAAAAGTTTCCTTGTTTAAATGGGCATCAATGCCGAATACAATGGCTCTGCGGGGTTTATTTGCCAACAAGGCCCCAGAGCCTCTGTTTCGTTTCCGGAAAATAAGGTCTTCCATGGGAGACATTCCTCAAAACTGCACGTCACTGAATGGGGCAACAACGATTATACTGGCTGTGTCTTTGGTGTGATACCTGATTCTCTCCGTTTCTCTTCAACGTACATCATACTACACTGAGTGCATATGCCTAGCAGAGCTGTATGAAATGTTTCCTGTATAAGAATGCCAACACGATGGTGCCTCCCTGAGTGAAATGACCGATTCACTGTTACTTTCGGGAAAGCATTATTGGTTCACCTATTGTATTCTACAATGTTTTGGATTTTACCTGTTCCTCTTCAGTCCAAACCAGTTGCTCCTCCGTTGGCAAGTATGAGTAAGAGCTGACAGGCCTCGCTCCCTCGTTGTGAGTGTGTATCAGCTTGGGAAACGCCATGTCAAAGGTCTACTGCATTGGTTTTTATTTGCTGGTAGTTTTCTTCTTGCGGGGTGTACGGTGTAATAAATGATTCTCAAGGTACAGCTTGATTTATCATAGCAGAGCCATATGTCAATACTTCACATTTTGGAATGAGCATGTAAATTGAGCCACACATTGAGAAAAATGAGTGCTACACACTCACTTGTAGAAAAGCAGTGCTTGCTTTCGTTTTGAATACTATGAAGTTTTTCCCGTTGCCGTTTCCCTATGCTGCGAAATGCAGTCATTCTCCCTTTTGCCTTGCTGAATAAGCGCAGACGGCCTGTGTTAGGCTTGTTGTGAGGGTGCATCTTTCATGGGAGCCCGGGTCTTGAACTGTGTGCTGCACTCTTTCAGGTTATCAATGTTTTTCCCAACTTGGTGCATGCTCCAATACATGAGTCTCACAGTCGTCTTCTCATTTTCAGTTATGCTCTGCAGAGTTCTTCTGTTTGACCTAGGAAGATTTTAATCGGTCACGTATGGGAAAGTGCAGCTCAGTGGTGCCACCCGGTGGGCCATGGGAACTCCACAGTAGAGTAAGAATGCATGACTCGGTGAATTTACTGGGTGCATTCTGAAATCTTTCTCCTTTTCAAATGTTTGTGTTGTAGGAAATACAATTGATCCGCCAATCGCATTGAGGAAAAAGAGCTGTCTGCCTTCCTTGTGCTTGTTTTGAATGCGAATCTCCCTTGGAAAATGCTTTGTAAAAAATGTGCTGCCCTGTCATTTACTGGCCTTGAGTCCTCTAAGGCATTGGTGCATGGTGTAGTTCCTGATTGTCACTTGTTCCCAGTCATGTATATTACGATCTCCATGGCGACTGCTTTGGCTGTGCGTCTCGTCAGCCTTTCACATTCAGGAAAGCTCAACTCCACTGAGCCACAATGCGTGATCTCAGACATTCACAGTTACTGGTGGGAAAGCGTTGTGTGTGCCCCGGGAGAATTCTTTGTTATACTTTCTTTATAGCTTTTCCTGTCCTGGGAAAACAATTGCACTGTGGATTGCTGTTGGGAATAGCCTCTCCTAGGCCTGCAGTGAATAGGCATCTTCCTTGGTGAAGTGTGTGCCAAATGTGTGCCGCAGTGTTATCTCATTGCTATGACTAGTATTCTTCATTGCTGCCTGCTGTAATACCTCATTCTCACTCTTTCCCCTTGATTTGTGATCCTTCCCTTAGAGGGCCTTTGATTACGAGAGTGAAACGTGCGTGTTTCACGGATAGAACTCTGCGAAACAAAGTGCCCCAATGAGTGATATAAGTGCTCCCCAGTGACGAGCAGGAGAGCATTATTTGTTTATGGGGAGAATTCTAAATTGTTTTTCCCTATGGCAACGAAACCTAGTAAGGACTACCAATGCTGTGCCGTTTTCATTGCTGAAGAAGCACGGAGAGCCTGTGTGAAACTGGTGGTGACGGTGGGACTTCCTGGGGACAGGCTAGCCAAGCGTGCGCTGCACTGCTATTCATTGGCAGTCTGTATTAAGCTGGCTTTGTGCACGCTCTCATCCCTGATATTCAGAGCGTCCCTGTGTATACACTATAGTAGTCAGGGACCGTTTGGTGAGCAGATTGCAACTTCACGTGCAGCCCTGACTGGAACCAGGTCTCCACAGCCATTGGTGACCAAGCAGGCTTCATTCGCCGGTGAATGCTGAAAAGTTTCCTGTGTTTAAAGGGGCATCTAATGCCGAATACAATGGCTCTGCGGGTTCATTTGCCAACAAGGCCTGAGAGCCTCTGTTTCGTTTCCGGAAAATAAGTGTCTTCCATGGGAGACATTCCTCAAAACTGCACGTCACTGAATGGGGCAACAACGATTATACTGGCTGTGTCTTTGGTGTGATACCTGATTCTCTCCGTTTCTCTTCAACGTACATCATACTACACTGAGTGCATATGCCTAGCAGAGCTGTATGAAATGTTTCCTGTATAAGAATGCCAACACGATGGTGCCTCCCTGAGTGAAATGACCGATTCACTGTTACTTTCGGGAAAGCATTATTGGTTCACCTATTGTATTCTACAATGTTTTGGATTTTACCTGTTCCTCTTCAGTCCAAACCAGTTGCTCCTCCGTTGGCAAGTATGAGTAAGAGCTGACAGGCCTCGCTCCCTCGTTGTGAGTGTGTATCAGCTTGGGAAACGCCATGTCAAAGGTCTACTGCATTGGTTTTTATTTGCTGGTAGTTTTCTTCTTGCTGGGTGTACGGTGTAATAAATGATTCTCAAGGTACAGCTTGATTTATCATAGCAGAGCCATATGTCAATACTTCACATTTTGGAATGAGCATGTAAATTGAGCCACACATTGAGAAAAATGAGTGCTACACACTCACTTGTAGAAAAGCAGTGCTTGCTTTCGTTTTGAATACTATGAAGTTTTTCCCGTTGCCGTTTCCCTATGCTGCGAAATGCAGTCATTCTCCCTTTTGCCTTGCTGAATAAGCGCAGACGGCCTGTGTTAGGCTTGTTGTGAGGGTGCATCTTTCATGGGAGACCGGTCTTGAACTGTGTGCTGCACTCTTTCACGGTTATCAATGTTATTCCAACTTGGTGCATGCTCCAATACATGAGTCTCACAGTCGTCTTCTCATTTTCAGTTATGCTCTGCAGAGTTCTTCTGTTTGACCTAGGAAGATTTTAATCGGTCACGTATGGGAAAGTGCAGCTCAGTGGTGCCACCCGGTGGGCCATGGGAACTCCACAGTAGAGTAAGAATGCATGACTCGGTGAATTTACTGGGTGCATTCTGAAATCTTTCTCCTTTTCAAATGTTTGTGTTGTAGGAAATACAATTGATCCGCCAATCGCATTGAGGAAAAAGAGCTGTCTGCCTTCCTTGTGCTTGTTTTGAATGCGAATCTCCCTTGGAAAATGCTTTGTAAAAAGTGTGCTGCCCTGTCATTTACTGGCCTTGAGTCCTCTAAGGCATTGGTGCATGGTGTAGTTCCTGATTGTCACTTGTTCCCAGTCATGTATATTACGATCTCCATGGCGACTGCTTTGGCTGTGCGTCTCGTCAGCCTTTCACATTCAGGAAAGCTCAACTCCACTGAGCCACAATGCGTGATCTCAGACATTCACAGTTACTGGTGGGAAAGCGTTGTGTGTGCCCCGGGAGAATTCTTTGTTATACTTTCTTTATAGCTTTTCCTGTCCTGGGAAAACAATTGCACTGTGGATTGCTGTTGGGAATAGCCTCTCCTAGGCCTGCAGTGAATAGGCATCTTCCTTGGTGAAGTGTGTGCCAAATGTGTGCCGCAGTGTTATCTCATTGCTATGACTAGTATTCTTCATTGCTGCCTGCTGTAATACCTCATTCTCACTTTTTCCCCCTTGATTTGTGATCCTTCCCTTAGAGGGCCTTTGATTACGAGAGTGAAACGTGCGTGTTTCACGGATAGAACTCTGCGAAACAAAGTGCCCCAATGAGTGATATAAGTGCTCCCCAGTGACGAGCAGGAGAGCATTATTTGTTTATGGGGAGAATTCTAAATTGTTTTTCCCTATGGCAACGAAACCTAGTAAGGACTACCAATGCTGTGCCGTTTTCATTGCTGAAGAAGCACGGAGAGCCTGTGTGAAACTGGTGGTGACGGTGGGACTTCCTGGGGACAGGCTAGCCAAGCGTGCGCTGCACTGCTATTCATTGGCAGTCTGTATTAAGCTGGCTTTGTGCACGCTCTCATCCCTGATATTCAGAGCGTCCCTGTGTATACACTATAGTAGTCAGGGACCGTTTGGTGAGCAGATTGCAACTTCACGTGCAGCCCTGACTGGAACCAGGTCTCCACAGCCATTGGTGACCAAGCAGGCTTCATTCGCCGGTGAATGCTGAAAAGTTTCCTGTGTTTAAATGGGCATCTAATGCCGAATACAATGGCTCTGCGGGTTCATTTGCCAACAAGGCCTGAGAGCCTCTGTTTCGTTTCCGGAAAATAAGTGTCTTCCATGGGAGACATTCCTCAAAACTGCACGTCACTGAATGGGGCAACAACGATTATACTGGCTGTGTCTTTGGTGTGATACCTGATTCTCTCCGTTTCTCTTCAACGTACATCATACTACACTGAGTGCATATGCCTAGCAGAGCTGTATGAAATGTTTCCTGTATAAGAATGCCAACACGATGGTGCCTCCCTGAGTGAAATGACCGATTCACTGTTACTTTCGGGAAAGCATTATTGGTTCACCTATTGTATTCTACAATGTTTTGGATTTTACCTGTTCCTCTTCAGTCCAAACCAGTTGCTCCTCCGTTGGCAAGTATGAGTAAGAGCTGACAGGCCTCGCTCCCTCGTTGTGAGTGTGTATCAGCTTGGGAAACGCCATGTCAAAGGTCTACTGCATTGGTTTTTATTTGCTGGTAGTTTTCTTCTTGCTGGGTGTACGGTGTAATAAATGATTCTCAAGGTACAGCTTGATTTATCATAGCAGAGCCATATGTCAATACTTCACATTTTGGAATGAGCATGTAAATTGAGCCACACATTGAGAAAAATGAGTGCTACACACTCACTTGTAGAAAAGCAGTGCTTGCTTTCGTTTTGAATACTATGAAGTTTTTCCCGTTGCCGTTTCCCTATGCTGCGAAATGCAGTCATTCTCCCTTTTGCCTTGCTGAATAAGCGCAGACGGCCTGTGTTAGGCTTGTTGTGAGGGTGCATCTTTCATGGGAGCCCGGTCTTGAACTGTGTGCTGCACTCTTTCACGGTTATCAATGTTATTCCAACTTGGTGCATGCTCCAATACATGAGTCTCACAGTCGTCTTCTCATTTTCAGTTATGCTCTGCAGAGTTCTTCTGTTTGACCTAGGAAGATTTTAATCGGTCACGTATGGGAAAGTGCAGCTCAGTGGTGCCACCCGGTGGGCCATGGGAACTCCACAGTAGAGTAAGAATGCATGACTCGGTGAATTTACTGGGTGCATTCTGAAATCTTTCTCCTTTTCAAATGTTTGTGTTGTAGGAAATACAATTGATCCGCCAATCGCATTGAGGAAAAAGAGCTGTCTGCCTTCCTTGTGCTTGTTTTGAATGCGAATCTCCCTTGGAAAATGCTTTGTAAAAAGTGTGCTGCCCTGTCATTTACTGGCCTTGAGTCCTCTAAGGCATTGGTGCATGGTGTAGTTCCTGATTGTCACTTGTTCCCAGTCATGTATATTACGATCTCCATGGCGACTGCTTTGGCTGTGCGTCTCGTCAGCCTTTCACATTCAGGAAAGCTCAACTCCACTGAGCCACAATGCGTGATCTCAGACATTCACAGTTACTGGTGGGAAAGCGTTGTGTGTGCCCCGGGAGAATTCTTTGTTATACTTTCTTTATAGCTTTTCCTGTCCTGGGAAAACAATTGCACTGTGGATTGCTGTTGGGAATAGCCTCTCCTAGGCCTGCAGTGAATAGGCATCTTCCTTGGTGAAGTGTGTGCCAAATGTGTGCCGCAGTGTTATCTCATTGCTATGACTAGTATTCTTCATTGCTGCCTGCTGTAATACCTCATTCTCACTCTTTCCCCTTGATTTGTGATCCTTCCCTTAGAGGGCCTTTGATTACGAGAGTGAAACGTGCGTGTTTCACGGATAGAACTCTGCGAAACAAAGTGCCCCAATGAGTGATATAAGTGCTCCCCAGTGACGAGCAGGAGAGCATTATTTGTTTATGGGGAGAATTCTAAATTGTTTTTCCCTATGGCAACGAAACCTAGTAAGGACTACCAATGCTGTGCCGTTTTCATTGCTGAAGAAGCACGGAGAGCCTGTGTGAAACTGGTGGTGACGGTGGGACTTCCTGGGGACAGGCTAGCCAAGCGTGCGCTGCACTGCTATTCATTGGCAGTCTGTATTAAGCTGGCTTTGTGCACGCTCTCATCCCTGATATTCAGAGCGTCCCTGTGTATACACTATAGTAGTCAGGGACCGTTTGGTGAGCAGATTGCAACTTCACGTGCAGCCCTGACTGGAACCAGGTCTCCACAGCCATTGGTGACCAAGCAGGCTTCATTCGCCGGTGAATGCTGAAAAGTTTCCTGTGTTTAAATGGGCATCTAATGCCGAATACAATGGCTCTGCGGGTTCATTTGCCAACAAGGCCTGAGAGCCTCTGTTTCGTTTCCGGAAAATAAGTGTCTTCCATGGGAGACATTCCTCAAAACTGCACGTCACTGAATGGGGCAACAACGATTATACTGGCTGTGTCTTTGGTGTGATACCTGATTCTCTCCGTTTCTCTTCAACGTACATCATACTACACTGAGTGCATATGCCTAGCAGAGCTGTATGAAATGTTTCCTGTATAAGAATGCCAACACGATGGTGCCTCCCTGAGTGAAATGACCGATTCACTGTTACTTTCGGGAAAGCATTATTGGTTCACCTATTGTATTCTACAATGTTTTGGATTTTACCTGTTCCTCTTCAGTCCAAACCAGTTGCTCCTCCGTTGGCAAGTATGAGTAAGAGCTGACAGGCCTCGCTCCCTCGTTGTGAGTGTGTATCAGCTTGGGAAACGCCATGTCAAAGGTCTACTGCATTGGTTTTTATTTGCTGGTAGTTTTCTTCTTGCTGGGTGTACGGTGTAATAAATGATTCTCAAGGTACAGCTTGATTTATCATAGCAGAGCCATATGTCAATACTTCACATTTTGGAATGAGCATGTAAATTGAGCCACACATTGAGAAAAATGAGTGCTACACACTCACTTGTAGAAAAGCAGTGCTTGCTTTCGTTTTGAATACTATGAAGTTTTTCCCGTTGCCGTTTCCCTATGCTGCGAAATGCAGTCATTCTCCCTTTTGCCTTGCTGAATAAGCGCAGACGGCCTGTGTTAGGCTTGTTGTGAGGGTGCATCTTTCATGGGAGACCGGTCTTGAACTGTGTGCTGCACTCTTTCACGGTTATCAATGTTATTCCAACTTGGTGCATGCTCCAATACATGAGTCTCACAGTCGTCTTCTCATTTTCAGTTATGCTCTGCAGAGTTCTTCTGTTTGACCTAGGAAGATTTTAATCGGTCACGTATGGGAAAGTGCAGCTCAGTGGTGCCACCCGGTGGGCCATGGGAACTCCACAGTAGAGTAAGAATGCATGACTCGGTGAATTTACTGGGTGCATTCTGAAATCTTTCTCCTTTTCAAATGTTTGTTTTGTAGGAAATACAATTGATCCGCCAATCGCATTGAGGAAAAAGAGCTGTCTGCCTTCCTTGTGCTTGTTTTGAATGCGAATCTCCCTTGGAAAATGCTTTGTAAAAAGTGTGCTGCCCTGTCATTTACTGGCCTTGAGTCCTCTAAGGCATTGGTGCATGGTGTAGTTCCTGATTGTCACTTGTTCCCAGTCATGTATATTACGATCTCCATGGCGACTGCTTTGGCTGTGCGTCTCGTCAGCCTTTCACATTCAGGAAAGCTCAACTCCACTGAGCCACAATGCGTGATCTCAGACATTCACAGTTACTGGTGGGAAAGCGTTGTGTGTGCCCCGGGAGAATTCTTTGTTATACTTTCTTTATAGCTTTTCCTGTCCTGGGAAAACAATTGCACTGTGGATTGCTGTTGGGAATAGCCTCTCCTAGGCCTGCAGTGAATAGGCATCTTCCTTGGTGAAGTGTGTGCCAAATGTGTGCCGCAGTGTTATCTCATTGCTATGACTAGTATTCTTCATTGCTGCCTGCTGTAATACCTCATTCTCACTCTTTCCCCTTGATTTGTGATCCTTCCCTTAGAGGGCCTTTGATTACGAGAGTGAAACGTGCGTGTTTCACGGATAGAACTCTGCGAAACAAAGTGCCCCAATGAGTGATATAAGTGCTCCCCAGTGACGAGCAGGAGAGCATTATTTGTTTATGGGGAGAATTCTAAATTGTTTTTCCCTATGGCAACGAAACCTAGTAAGGACTACCAATGCTGTGCCGTTTTCATTGCTGAAGAAGCACGGAGAGCCTGTGTGAAACTGGTGGTGACGGTGGGACTTCCTGGGGACAGGCTAGCCAAGCGTGCGCTGCACTGCTATTCATTGGCAGTCTGTATTAAGCTGGCTTTGTGCACGCTCTCATCCCTGATATTCAGAGCGTCCCTGTGTATACACTATAGTAGTCAGGGACCGTTTGGTGAGCAGATTGCAACTTCACGTGCAGCCCTGACTGGAACCAGGTCTCCACAGCCATTGGTGACCAAGCAGGCTTCATTCGCCGGTGAATGCTGAAAAGTTTCCTGTGTTTAAATGGGCATCTAATGCCGAATACAATGGCTCTGCGGGTTCATTTGCCAACAAGGCCTGAGAGCCTCTGTTTCGTTTCCGGAAAATAAGTGTCTTCCATGGGAGACATTCCTCAAAACTGCACGTCACTGAATGGGGCAACAACGATTATACTGGCTGTGTCTTTGGTGTGATACCTGATTCTCTCCGTTTCTCTTCAACGTACATCATACTACACTGAGTGCATATGCCTAGCAGAGCTGTATGAAATGTTTCCTGTATAAGAATGCCAACACGATGGTGCCTCCCTGAGTGAAATGACCGATTCACTGTTACTTTCGGGAAAGCATTATTGGTTCACCTATTGTATTCTACAATGTTTTGGATTTTACCTGTTCCTCTTCAGTCCAAACCAGTTGCTCCTCCGTTGGCAAGTATGAGTAAGAGCTGACAGGCCTCGCTCCCTCGTTGTGAGTGTGTATCAGCTTGGGAAACGCCATGTCAAAGGTCTACTGCATTGGTTTTTATTTGCTGGTAGTTTTCTTCTTGCTGGGTGTACGGTGTAATAAATGATTCTCAAGGTACAGCTTGATTTATCATAGCAGAGCCATATGTCAATACTTCACATTTTGGAATGAGCATGTAAATTGAGCCACACATTGAGAAAAATGAGTGCTACACACTCACTTGTAGAAAAGCAGTGCTTGCTTTCGTTTTGAATACTATGAAGTTTTTCCCGTTGCCGTTTCCCTATGCTGCGAAATGCAGTCATTCTCCCTTTTGCCTTGCTGAATAAGCGCAGACGGCCTGTGTTAGGCTTGTTGTGAGGGTGCATCTTTCATGGGAGACCGGTCTTGAACTGTGTGCTGCACTCTTTCACGGTTATCAATGTTATTCAACTTGGTGCATGCTCCAATACATGAGTCTCACAGTCGTCTTCTCATTTTCAGTTATGCTCTGCAGAGTTCTTCTGTTTGACCTAGGAAGATTTTAATCGGTCACGTATGGGAAAGTGCAGCTCAGTGGTGCCACCCGGTGGGCCATGGGAACTCCACAGTAGAGTAAGAATGCATGACTCGGTGAATTTACTGGGTGCATTCTGAAATCTTTCTCCTTTTCAAATGTTTGTGTTGTAGGAAATACAATTGATCCGCCAATCGCATTGAGGAAAAAGAGCTGTCTGCCTTCCTTGTGCTTGTTTTGAATGCGAATCTCCCTTGGAAAATGCTTTGTAAAAAGTGTGCTGCCCTGTCATTTACTGGCCTTGAGTCCTCTAAGGCATTGGTGCATGGTGTAGTTCCTGATTGTCACTTGTTCCCAGTCATGTATATTACGATCTCCATGGCGACTGCTTTGGCTGTGCGTCTCGTCAGCCTTTCACATTCAGGAAAGCTCAACTCCACTGAGCCACAATGCGTGATCTCAGACATTCACAGTTACTGGTGGGAAAGCGTTGTGTGTGCCCCGGGAGAATTCTTTGTTATACTTTCTTTATAGCTTTTCCTGTCCTGGGAAAACAATTGCACTGTGGATTGCTGTTGGGAATAGCCTCTCCTAGGCCTGCAGTGAATAGGCATCTTCCTTGGTGAAGTGTGTGCCAAATGTGTGCCGCAGTGTTATCTCATTGCTATGACTAGTATTCTTCATTGCTGCCTGCTGTAATACCTCATTCTCACTCTTTCCCCTTGATTTGTGATCCTTCCCTTAGAGGGCCTTTGATTACGAGAGTGAAACGTGCGTGTTTCACGGATAGAACTCTGCGAAACAAAGTGCCCCAATGAGTGATATAAGTGCTCCCCAGTGACGAGCAGGAGAGCATTATTTGTTTATGGGGAGAATTCTAAATTGTTTTTCCCTATGGCAACGAAACCTAGTAAGGACTACCAATGCTGTGCCGTTTTCATTGCTGAAGAAGCACGGAGAGCCTGTGTGAAACTGGTGGTGACGGTGGGACTTCCTGGGGACAGGCTAGCCAAGCGTGCGCTGCACTGCTATTCATTGGCAGTCTGTATTAAGCTGGCTTTGTGCACGCTCTCATCCCTGATATTCAGAGCGTCCCTGTGTATACACTATAGTAGTCAGGGACCGTTTGGTGAGCAGATTGCAACTTCACGTGCAGCCCTGACTGGAACCAGGTCTCCACAGCCATTGGTGACCAAGCAGGCTTCATTCGCCGGTGAATGCTGAAAAGTTTCCTGTGTTTAAATGGGCATCTAATGCCGAATACAATGGCTCTGCGGGTTCATTTGCCAACAAGGCCTGAGAGCCTCTGTTTCGTTTCCGGAAAATAAGTGTCTTCCATGGGAGACATTCCTCAAAACTGCACGTCACTGAATGGGGCAACAACGATTATACTGGCTGTGTCTTTGGTGTGATACCTGATTCTCTCCGTTTCTCTTCAACGTACATCATACTACACTGAGTGCATATGCCTAGCAGAGCTGTATGAAATGTTTCCTGTATAAGAATGCCAACACGATGGTGCCTCCCTGAGTGAAATGACCGATTCACTGTTACTTTCGGGAAAGCATTATTGGTTCACCTATTGTATTCTACAATGTTTTGGATTTTACCTGTTCCTCTTCAGTCCAAACCAGTTGCTCCTCCGTTGGCAAGTATGAGTAAGAGCTGACAGGCCTCGCTCCCTCGTTGTGAGTGTGTATCAGCTTGGGAAACGCCATGTCAAAGGTCTACTGCATTGGTTTTTATTTGCTGGTAGTTTTCTTCTTGCTGGGTGTACGGTGTAATAAATGATTCTCAAGGTACAGCTTGATTTATCATAGCAGAGCCATATGTCAATACTTCACATTTTGGAATGAGCATGTAAATTGAGCCACACATTGAGAAAAATGAGTGCTACACACTCACTTGTAGAAAAGCAGTGCTTGCTTTCGTTTTGAATACTATGAAGTTTTTCCCGTTGCCGTTTCCCTATGCTGCGAAATGCAGTCATTCTCCCTTTTGCCTTGCTGAATAAGCGCAGACGGCCTGTGTTAGGCTTGTTGTGAGGGTGCATCTTTCATGGGAGACCGGTCTTGAACTGTGTGCTGCACTCTTTCACGGTTATCAATGTTATTCCAACTTGGTGCATGCTCCAATACATGAGTCTCACAGTCGTCTTCTCATTTTCAGTTATGCTCTGCAGAGTTCTTCTGTTTGACCTAGGAAGATTTTAATCGGTCACGTATGGGAAAGTGCAGCTCAGTGGTGCCACCCGGTGGGCCATGGGAACTCCACAGTAGAGTAAGAATGCATGACTCGGTGAATTTACTGGGTGCATTCTGAAATCTTTCTCCTTTTCAAATGTTTGTGTTGTAGGAAATACAATTGATCCGCCAATCGCATTGAGGAAAAAGAGCTGTCTGCCTTCCTTGTGCTTGTTTTGAATGCGAATCTCCCTTGGAAAATGCTTTGTAAAAAGTGTGCTGCCCTGTCATTTACTGGCCTTGAGTCCTCTAAGGCATTGGTGCATGGTGTAGTTCCTGATTGTCACTTGTTCCCAGTCATGTATATTACGATCTCCATGGCGACTGCTTTGGCTGTGCGTCTCGTCAGCCTTTCACATTCAGGAAAGCTCAACTCCACTGAGCCACAATGCGTGATCTCAGACATTCACAGTTACTGGTGGGAAAGCGTTGTGTGTGCCCCGGGAGAATTCTTTGTTATACTTTCTTTATAGCTTTTCCTGTCCTGGGAAAACAATTGCACTGTGGATTGCTGTTGGGAATAGCCTCTCCTAGGCCTGCAGTGAATAGGCATCTTCCTTGGTGAAGTGTGTGCCAAATGTGTGCCGCAGTGTTATCTCATTGCTATGACTAGTATTCTTCATTGCTGCCTGCTGTAATACCTCATTCTCACTCTTTCCCCTTGATTTGTGATCCTTCCCTTAGAGGGCCTTTGATTACGAGAGTGAAACGTGCGTGTTTCACGGATAGAACTCTGCGAAACAAAGTGCCCCAATGAGTGATATAAGTGCTCCCCAGTGACGAGCAGGAGAGCATTATTTGTTTATGGGGAGAATTCTAAATTGTTTTTCCCTATGGCAACGAAACCTAGTAAGGACTACCAATGCTGTGCCGTTTTCATTGCTGAAGAAGCACGGAGAGCCTGTGTGAAACTGGTGGTGACGGTGGGACTTCCTGGGGACAGGCTAGCCAAGCGTGCGCTGCACTGCTATTCATTGGCAGTCTGTATTAAGCTGGCTTTGTGCACGCTCTCATCCCTGATATTCAGAGCGTCCCTGTGTATACACTATAGTAGTCAGGGACCGTTTGGTGAGCAGATTGCAACTTCACGTGCAGCCCTGACTGGAACCAGGTCTCCACAGCCATTGGTGACCAAGCAGGCTTCATTCGCCGGTGAATGCTGAAAAGTTTCCTGTGTTTAAATGGGCATCTAATGCCGAATACAATGGCTCTGCGGGTTCATTTGCCAACAAGGCCTGAGAGCCTCTGTTTCGTTTCCGGAAAATAAGTGTCTTCCATGGGAGACATTCCTCAAAACTGCACGTCACTGAATGGGGCAACAACGATTATACTGGCTGTGTCTTTGGTGTGATACCTGATTCTCTCCGTTTCTCTTCAACGTACATCATACTACACTGAGTGCATATGCCTAGCAGAGCTGTATGAAATGTTTCCTGTATAAGAATGCCAACACGATGGTGCCTCCCTGAGTGAAATGACCGATTCACTGTTACTTTCGGGAAAGCATTATTGGTTCACCTATTGTATTCTACAATGTTTTGGATTTTACCTGTTCCTCTTCAGTCCAAACCAGTTGCTCCTCCGTTGGCAAGTATGAGTAAGAGCTGACAGGCCTCGCTCCCTCGTTGTGAGTGTGTATCAGCTTGGGAAACGCCATGTCAAAGGTCTACTGCATTGGTTTTTATTTGCTGGTAGTTTTCTTCTTGCTGGGTGTACGGTGTAATAAATGATTCTCAAGGTACAGCTTGATTTATCATAGCAGAGCCATATGTCAATACTTCACATTTTGGAATGAGCATGTAAATTGAGCCACACATTGAGAAAAATGAGTGCTACACACTCACTTGTAGAAAAGCAGTGCTTGCTTTCGTTTTGAATACTATGAAGTTTTTCCCGTTGCCGTTTCCCTATGCTGCGAAATGCAGTCATTCTCCCTTTTGCCTTGCTGAATAAGCGCAGACGGCCTGTGTTAGGCTTGTTGTGAGGGTGCATCTTTCATGGGAGACCGGTCTTGAACTGTGTGCTGCACTCTTTCACGGTTATCAATGTTATTCCAACTTGGTGCATGCTCCAATACATGAGTCTCACAGTCGTCTTCTCATTTTCAGTTATGCTCTGCAGAGTTCTTCTGTTTGACCTAGGAAGATTTTAATCGGTCACGTATGGGAAAGTGCAGCTCAGTGGTGCCACCCGGTGGGCCATGGGAACTCCACAGTAGAGTAAGAATGCATGACTCGGTGAATTTACTGGGTGCATTCTGAAATCTTTCTCCTTTTCAAATGTTTGTGTTGTAGGAAATACAATTGATCCGCCAATCGCATTGAGGAAAAAGAGCTGTCTGCCTTCCTTGTGCTTGTTTTGAATGCGAATCTCCCTTGGAAAATGCTTTGTAAAAAATGTGCTGCCCTGTCATTTACTGGCCTTGAGTCCTCTAAGGCATTGGTGCATGGTGTAGTTCCTGATTGTCACTTGTTCCCAGTCATGTATATTACGATCTCCATGGCGACTGCTTTGGCTGTGCGTCTCGTCAGCCTTTCACATTCAGGAAAGCTCAACTCCACTGAGCCACAATGCGTGATCTCAGACATTCACAGTTACTGGTGGGAAAGCGTTGTGTGTGCCCCCGGGGGAATTCTTTGTTATACTTTCTTTATAGCTTTTCCTGTCCTGGGAAAACAATTGCACTGTGGATTGCTGTTGGGAATAGCCTCTCCTAGGCCTGCAGTGAATAGGCATCTTCCTTGGTGAAGTGTGTGCCAAATGTGTGCCGCAGTGTTATCTCATTGCTATGACTAGTATTCTTCATTGCTGCCTGCTGTAATACCTCATTCTCACTCTTTCCCCTTGATTTGTGATCCTTCCCTTAGAGGGCCTTTGATTACGAGAGTGAAACGTGCGTGTTTCACGGATAGAACTCTGCGAAACAAAGTGCCCCAATGAGTGATATAAGTGCCCCCCAGTGACGAGCAGGAGAGCATTATTTGTTTAGGGGGAGAATTCTAAATTGTTTTTCCCTATGGCAACGAAACCTAGTAAGGACTACCAATGCTGTGCCGTTTTCATTGCTGAAGAAGCACGGAGAGCCTGTGTGAAACTGGTGGTGACGGTGGGACTTCCTGGGGACAGGCTAGCCAAGCGTGCGCTGCACTGCTATTCATTGGCAGTCTGTATTAAGCTGGCTTTGTGCACGCTCTCATCCCTGATATTCAGAGCGTCCCTGTGTATACACTATAGTAGTCAGGGACCGTTTGGTGAGCAGATTGCAACTTCACGTGCAGCCCTGACTGGAACCAGGTCTCCACAGCCATTGGTGACCAAGCAGGCTTCATTCGCCGGTGAATGCTGAAAAGTTTCCTGTGTTTAAATGGGCATCTAATGCCGAATACAATGGCTCTGCGGGTTCATTTGCCAACAAGGCCTGAGAGCCTCTGTTTCGTTTCCGGAAAATAAGTGTCTTCCATGGGAGACATTCCTCAAAACTGCACGTCACTGAATGGGGCAACAACGATTATACTGGCTGTGTCTTTGGTGTGATACCTGATTCTCTCCGTTTCTCTTCAACGTACATCATACTACACTGAGTGCATATGCCTAGCAGAGCTGTATGAAATGTTTCCTGTATAAGAATGCCAACACGATGGTGCCTCCCTGAGTGAAATGACCGATTCACTGTTACTTTCGGGAAAGCATTATTGGTTCACCTATTGTATTCTACAATGTTTTGGATTTTACCTGTTCCTCTTCAGTCCAAACCAGTTGCTCCTCCGTTGGCAAGTATGAGTAAGAGCTGACAGGCCTCGCTCCCTCGTTGTGAGTGTGTATCAGCTTGGGAAACGCCATGTCAAAGGTCTACTGCATTGGTTTTTATTTGCTGGTAGTTTTCTTCTTGCTGGGTGTACGGTGTAATAAATGATTCTCAAGGTACAGCTTGATTTATCATAGCAGAGCCATATGTCAATACTTCACATTTTGGAATGAGCATGTAAATTGAGCCACACATTGAGAAAAATGAGTGCTACACACTCACTTGTAGAAAAGCAGTGCTTGCTTTCGTTTTGAATACTATGAAGTTTTTCCCGTTGCCGTTTCCCTATGCTGCGAAATGCAGTCATTCTCCCTTTTGCCTTGCTGAATAAGCGCAGACGGCCTGTGTTAGGCTTGTTGTGAGGGTGCATCTTTCATGGGAGACCGGTCTTGAACTGTGTGCTGCACTCTTTCACGGTTATCAATGTTATTCAACTTGGTGCATGCTCCAATACATGAGTCTCACAGTCGTCTTCTCATTTTCAGTTATGCTCTGCAGAGTTCTTCTGTTTGACCTAGGAAGATTTTAATCGGTCACGTATGGGAAAGTGCAGCTCAGTGGTGCCACCCGGTGGGCCATGGGAACTCCACAGTAGAGTAAGAATGCATGACTCGGTGAATTTACTGGGTGCATTCTGAAATCTTTCTCCTTTTCAAATGTTTGTGTTGTAGGAAATACAATTGATCCGCCAATCGCATTGAGGAAAAAGAGCTGTCTGCCTTCCTTGTGCTTGTTTTGAATGCGAATCTCCCTTGGAAAATGCTTTGTAAAAAGTGTGCTGCCCTGTCATTTACTGGCCTTGAGTCCTCTAAGGCATTGGTGCATGGTGTAGTTCCTGATTGTCACTTGTTCCCAGTCATGTATATTACGATCTCCATGGCGACTGCTTTGGCTGTGCGTCTCGTCAGCCTTTCACATTCAGGAAAGCTCAACTCCACTGAGCCACAATGCGTGATCTCAGACATTCACAGTTACTGGTGGGAAAGCGTTGTGTGTGCCCCGGGAGAATTCTTTGTTATACTTTCTTTATAGCTTTTCCTGTCCTGGGAAAACAATTGCACTGTGGATTGCTGTTGGGAATAGCCTCTCCTAGGCCTGCAGTGAATAGGCATCTTCCTTGGTGAAGTGTGTGCCAAATGTGTGCCGCAGTGTTATCTCATTGCTATGACTAGTATTCTTCATTGCTGCCTGCTGTAATACCTCATTCTCACTCTTTCCCCTTGATTTGTGATCCTTCCCTTAGAGGGCCTTTGATTACGAGAGTGAAACGTGCGTGTTTCACGGATAGAACTCTGCGAAACAAAGTGCCCCAATGAGTGATATAAGTGCTCCCCAGTGACGAGCAGGAGAGCATTATTTGTTTATGGGGAGAATTCTAAATTGTTTTTCCCTATGGCAACGAAACCTAGTAAGGACTACCAATGCTGTGCCGTTTTCATTGCTGAAGAAGCACGGAGAGCCTGTGTGAAACTGGTGGTGACGGTGGGACTTCCTGGGGACAGGCTAGCCAAGCGTGCGCTGCACTGCTATTCATTGGCAGTCTGTATTAAGCTGGCTTTGTGCACGCTCTCATCCCTGATATTCAGAGCGTCCCTGTGTATACACTATAGTAGTCAGGGACCGTTTGGTGAGCAGATTGCAACTTCACGTGCAGCCCTGACTGGAACCAGGTCTCCACAGCCATTGGTGACCAAGCAGGCTTCATTCGCCGGTGAATGCTGAAAAGTTTCCTGTGTTTAAATGGGCATCTAATGCCGAATACAATGGCTCTGCGGGTTCATTTGCCAACAAGGCCTGAGAGCCTCTGTTTCGTTTCCGGAAAATAAGTGTCTTCCATGGGAGACATTCCTCAAAACTGCACGTCACTGAATGGGGCAACAACGATTATACTGGCTGTGTCTTTGGTGTGATACCTGATTCTCTCCGTTTCTCTTCAACGTACATCATACTACACTGAGTGCATATGCCTAGCAGAGCTGTATGAAATGTTTCCTGTATAAGAATGCCAACACGATGGTGCCTCCCTGAGTGAAATGACCGATTCACTGTTACTTTTGGGAAAGCATTATTGGTTCACCTATTGTATTCTACAATGTTTTGGATTTTACCTGTTCCTCTTCAGTCCAAACCAGTTGCTCCTCCGTTGGCAAGTATGAGTAAGAGCTGACAGGCCTCGCTCCCTCGTTGTGAGTGTGTATCAGCTTGGGAAACGCCATGTCAAAGGTCTACTGCATTGGTTTTTATTTGCTGGTAGTTTTCTTCTTGCTGGGTGTACGGTGTAATAAATGATTCTCAAGGTACAGCTTGATTTATCATAGCAGAGCCATATGTCAATACTTCACATTTTGGAATGAGCATGTAAATTGAGCCACACATTGAGAAAAATGAGTGCTACACACTCACTTGTAGAAAAGCAGTGCTTGCTTTCGTTTTGAATACTATGAAGTTTTTCCCGTTGCCGTTTCCCTATGCTGCGAAATGCAGTCATTCTCCCTTTTGCCTTGCTGAATAAGCGCAGACGGCCTGTGTTAGGCTTGTTGTGAGGGTGCATCTTTCATGGGAGACCGGTCTTGAACTGTGTGCTGCACTCTTTCACGGTTATCAATGTTATTCCAACTTGGTGCATGCTCCAATACATGAGTCTCACAGTCGTCTTCTCATTTTCAGTTATGCTCTGCAGAGTTCTTCTGTTTGACCTAGGAAGATTTTAATCGGTCACGTATGGGAAAGTGCAGCTCAGTGGTGCCACCCGGTGGGCCATGGGAACTCCACAGTAGAGTAAGAATGCATGACTCGGTGAATTTACTGGGTGCATTCTGAAATCTTTCTCCTTTTCAAATGTTTGTGTTGTAGGAAATACAATTGATCCGCCAATCGCATTGAGGAAAAAGAGCTGTCTGCCTTCCTTGTGCTTGTTTTGAATGCGAATCTCCCTTGGAAAATGCTTTGTAAAAAGTGTGCTGCCCTGTCATTTACTGGCCTTGAGTCCTCTAAGGCATTGGTGCATGGTGTAGTTCCTGATTGTCACTTGTTCCCAGTCATGTATATTACGATCTCCATGGCGACTGCTTTGGCTGTGCGTCTCGTCAGCCTTTCACATTCAGGAAAGCTCAACTCCACTGAGCCACAATGCGTGATCTCAGACATTCACAGTTACTGGTGGGAAAGCGTTGTGTGTGCCCCGGGAGAATTCTTTGTTATACTTTCTTTATAGCTTTTCCTGTCCTGGGAAAACAATTGCACTGTGGATTGCTGTTGGGAATAGCCTCTCCTAGGCCTGCAGTGAATAGGCATCTTCCTTGGTGAAGTGTGTGCCAAATGTGTGCCGCAGTGTTATCTCATTGCTATGACTAGTATTCTTCATTGCTGCCTGCTGTAATACCTCATTCTCACTCTTTCCCCTTGATTTGTGATCCTTCCCTTAGAGGGCCTTTGATTACGAGAGTGAAACGTGCGTGTTTCACGGATAGAACTCTGCGAAACAAAGTGCCCCAATGAGTGATATAAGTGCTCCCCAGTGACGAGCAGGAGAGCATTATTTGTTTATGGGGAGAATTCTAAATTGTTTTTCCCTATGGCAACGAAACCTAGTAAGGACTACCAATGCTGTGCCGTTTTCATTGCTGAAGAAGCACGGAGAGCCTGTGTGAAACTGGTGGTGACGGTGGGACTTCCTGGGGACAGGCTAGCCAAGCGTGCGCTGCACTGCTATTCATTGGCAGTCTGTATTAAGCTGGCTTTGTGCACGCTCTCATCCCTGATATTCAGAGCGTCCCTGTGTATACACTATAGTAGTCAGGGACCGTTTGGTGAGCAGATTGCAACTTCACGTGCAGCCCTGACTGGAACCAGGTCTCCACAGCCATTGGTGACCAAGCAGGCTTCATTCGCCGGTGAATGCTGAAAAGTTTCCTGTGTTTAAATGGGCATCTAATGCCGAATACAATGGCTCTGCGGGTTCATTTGCCAACAAGGCCTGAGAGCCTCTGTTTCGTTTCCGGAAAATAAGTGTCTTCCATGGGAGACATTCCTCAAAACTGCACGTCACTGAATGGGGCAACAACGATTATACTGGCTGTGTCTTTGGTGTGATACCTGATTCTCTCCGTTTCTCTTCAACGTACATCATACTACACTGAGTGCATATGCCTAGCAGAGCTGTATGAAATGTTTCCTGTATAAGAATGCCAACACGATGGTGCCTCCCTGAGTGAAATGACCGATTCACTGTTACTTTCGGGAAAGCATTATTGGTTCACCTATTGTATTCTACAATGTTTTGGATTTTACCTGTTCCTCTTCAGTCCAAACCAGTTGCTCCTCCGTTGGCAAGTATGAGTAAGAGCTGACAGGCCTCGCTCCCTCGTTGTGAGTGTGTATCAGCTTGGGAAACGCCATGTCAAAGGTCTACTGCATTGGTTTTTATTTGCTGGTAGTTTTCTTCTTGCTGGGTGTACGGTGTAATAAATGATTCTCAAGGTACAGCTTGATTTATCATAGCAGAGCCATATGTCAATACTTCACATTTTGGAATGAGCATGTAAATTGAGCCACACATTGAGAAAAATGAGTGCTACACACTCACTTGTAGAAAAGCAGTGCTTGCTTTCGTTTTGAATACTATGAAGTTTTTCCCGTTGCCGTTTCCCTATGCTGCGAAATGCAGTCATTCTCCCTTTTGCCTTGCTGAATAAGCGCAGACGGCCTGTGTTAGGCTTGTTGTGAGGGTGCATCTTTCATGGGAGCCCGGTCTTGAACTGTGTGCTGCACTCTTTCACGGTTATCAATGTTATTCCAACTTGGTGCATGCTCCAATACATGAGTCTCACAGTCGTCTTCTCATTTTCAGTTATGCTCTGCAGAGTTCTTCTGTTTGACCTAGGAAGATTTTAATCGGTCACGTATGGGAAAGTGCAGCTCAGTGGTGCCACCCGGTGGGCCATGGGAACTCCACAGTAGAGTAAGAATGCATGACTCGGTGAATTTACGGGGTGCATTCTGAAATCTTTCTCCTTTTCAAATGTTTGTGTTGTAGGAAATACAATTGATCCGCCAATCGCATTGAGGAAAAAGAGCTGTCTGCCTTCCTTGTGCTTGTTTTGAATGCGAATCTCCCTTGGAAAATGCTTTGTAAAAAGTGTGCTGCCCTGTCTTTTACTGGCCTTGAGTCCTCTAAGGCATTGGTGCATGGTGTAGTTCCTGATTGTCACTTGTTCCCAGTCATGTATATTACGATCTCCATGGCGACTGCTTTGGCTGTGCGTCTCGTCAGCCTTTCACATTCAGGAAAGCTCAACTCCACTGAGCCACAATGCGTGATCTCAGACATTCACAGTTACTGGTGGGAAAGCGTTGTGTGTGCCCCGGGAGAATTCTTTGTTATACTTTCTTTATAGCTTTTCCTGTCCTGGGAAAACAATTGCACTGTGGATTGCTGTTGGGAATAGCCTCTCCTAGGCCTGCAGTGAATAGGCATCTTCCTTGGTGAAGTGTGTGCCAAATGTGTGCCGCAGTGTTATCTCATTGCTATGACTAGTATTCTTCATTGCTGCCTGCTGTAATACCTCATTCTCACTTTTTCCCCCTTGATTTGTGATCCTTCCCTTAGAGGGCCTTTGATTACGAGAGTGAAACGTGCGTGTTTCACGGATAGAACTCTGCGAAACAAAGTGCCCCAATGAGTGATATAAGTGCTCCCCAGTGACGAGCAGGAGAGCATTATTTGTTTATGGGGAGAATTCTAAATTGTTTTTCCCTATGGCAACGAAACCTAGTAAGGACTACCAATGCTGTGCCGTTTTCATTGCTGAAGAAGCACGGAGAGCCTGTGTGAAACTGGTGGTGACGGTGGGACTTCCTGGGGACAGGCTAGCCAAGCGTGCGCTGCACTGCTATTCATTGGCAGTCTGTATTAAGCTGGCTTTGTGCACGCTCTCATCCCTGATATTCAGAGCGTCCCTGTGTATACACTATAGTAGTCAGGGACCGTTTGGTGAGCAGATTGCAACTTCACGTGCAGCCCTGACTGGAACCAGGTCTCCACAGCCATTGGTGACCAAGCAGGCTTCATTCGCCGGTGAATGCTGAAAAGTTTCCTGTGTTTAAATGGGCATCTAATGCCGAATACAATGGCTCTGCGGGTTCTTTTGCCAACAAGGCCTGAGAGCCTCTGTTTCGTTTCCGGAAAATAAGTGTCTTCCATGGGAGACATTCCTCAAAACTGCACGTCACTGAATGGGGCAACAACGATTATACTGGCTGTGTCTT
>JAPVLO010002816.1:0-29095 GCA_027257055.1 Cephalopachus bancanus | reverse complement strand
ATTTCATTGTGCTAAGAGATTTTCATTCTCTTTCCACGTATAAATGGTCATACTCTTTCCTTTTGCTTTTCCAATAGCCTCTTATACTTCCATTGAACAGCACTGTGTGATATTAGAAGACATGAATTCGTTTACTTTCAGACATAGTCACTATTTGGGCAAGTATTTGCCAGCACAAAGATAACCATCTTTTTCTGATTTTCAGTTACTGTAATTTATTTATTTGATTTTGGAGGTACCCTTTGTGATTCTATCATTTCAGAGCAAAATACATTTAAAAAAAAGAAATTATGTTGAGAGCGTCTATTATGTGCCTATGGACTCCGAAATTGATGTAGCTAACTCAGATCACACTTCTGAATGTCAATCCCCTGGTGCTGTTTCAAATTCAACATACACAATATTAAATTCATAATCTCTACCACTCACCCAAATCTGCTCTTGTCCCTATATTTCTTGTTTTGAAATAGTCCCACTATTATTGTTTTAGTATTCTCTTTAAAGAATATAATTGATTAAAATATTTTTTCTTAAAATTTTTTTATTGATACATAATAATTGTATACATTTATGAGGTACGTGTGATACTGTGATACGTGCATATAATAAGTAATGATCAAATCAGATTATTTAGAATATCCATTACCTCAAATAGTTATCATTTCTTAGTGTTGGAAACATTTCAAATCTTCTCTTCTAGCTGTTTTGAGATATACAACATATTGTTGCTAATAGCATCCTCTTAATGGAATTGTCGCCTCTAGTATATCTTTCTTTCTCGTCATCCCAATACATTATCCATTCTGTTCCATGACTGATCTTTCTAAAACCTTAATCTGAACATAGTCCCCTTGTTTTGAACCTCCTTAATACAAAATGAAATCCAATCTCCTTAGTGTGACATGCAAGGCTCAGTCGGGCCTTCTCGCCAACTTTCCCAACCTCAACTATCTGCATATGCTCTGTGTTTCAATCAGGGCACATTATTAAAGTCTTCACATAGCATGCTGCTCCTTGCTTTCCTGCCTTCGCACATGGTTGTTCCGTTGCCTAGAATGCCATTTCCGTTTTTCACAGCACCCACTCCAATATTCACCTGCCAAACTCTTACTTATCCTTCTACACCCAACCCAAGTTTTTGCCTTCTCTAATGTGCCACCTCATCTGAGCCACCTTAACACTAAAACACCCTTCTATTACAGCTTTTAATACATTCTACTGTAACATATTTTCACATGATTGCTTCCTTCAGACCTGGTGCTCCTCAGAACAAGTATGGACTATTTATATCAGTTTCTCAGTATGTAGCCAGTACATTGTATAGAGCAAGTATTTGTTGAATTTGTAAGTTTTTATTTTTTTAAATTTAATATTTTAAAGTTTAATGTTAAAAAATGCCTCACATCAGAACAACATTTTCATATAGATGTTTCTTTTAATCTTCACTAGAACCATGGGATGTCAGTTCTTGATCACTGTTGTGGGACAGTTAGAGAGAGCAGTTTTCATACAGTTGGCTTGCTTCTTGACACTACTAATACATCTATGTAAAAGGAATTCTCCTATGCCTAAAGATCTGAGGGTCCAGTGGATGAGTATCCAGAATGTGGTTGATATGGCTCATTGAGTAATTTAATATGCTAAAGTTACTGCTGTTTACTTCAAGTTTGATTTTTCAAAGACGTCTGTATGTGCAATAGGCAAATGTTTTTCTTTTTGCAACTATTAGCAGACTACAAGCCCTAGGAAGGGCTCCTCCTATTCCCAGAACTTAGATCCTGCTTTATTGACAGTGCTTGTTCACAATTAAGTTTCTGCCACTGTCTGTGACCTCTTAGGTTCAAGAACAGTGCCGTTTTCATCTTTGTATCCCCGGCCTTATTTCTAGTGTTTGGAATTCAGTGGGCTCTAATACAATGATTTTGGAGAAAACAATGGGGAGGTGGCTGTGGTGGTTCATGCCAGTAATCCCGGCACTTTGGGAAGCTGAGGTGGGAGCATTGCTTGAGCCCAGAAGTTCAAGTTCAGCTTAGACAACAGAGCCAGATCTTGTTGCTAGGGAAAAAAAATCAAAATATGTTATGCAGTGAGTCAGGATCATGCCACTGCACTCCAGCCTGGCATTAGAGTGAGAAGAAGGGAACAGGGGAAAGGGAGGGCAGGGAAGGGAGAAAAGAAAGGAGAGAGGGAAGGAGTAAGGGAAGAAAGAGAAAGGAAGTGGAGAAAATGTAAGAGAAGATGAGGTAAGCTGTTATGTTTACTTGCAAAAGTAAGAAATGTAAACATTATTACCATTTTGCAAATCAGAAAACAAAAGGAAAAAAGTGCCCAGTGCTACCAGAGACTGATCCACTGATAAAACAGAGACAGGAACTCGATTATCCTGTCTCAGTGTCTGGGCAGCACATAATCCAGGATCTGGAAAGGAGCAGACACCCTGACACTTGCCTTCTGCCTTTCCTATAAGCCTCTGCCCTAACATGAAGAATTGTGTAGAGCAGTACTATTCAAATTATTCATTGAATGAAACACAGTTTCTTGAGAATGCTCAGAGAGATTAATAAAGAAATGCCTTATTCACGGTATCATTTCAAAAATTCTTTTCTAGTTTTCCTGTTCTTCCTCATTCCAAAATTCCATCCTTGACTGATAATGCAGAGGATAGAAAAGTCCTTAAACGAATAAGCTGAAAGCCGTGAGAGGTCAGTGGAATATATTTCAACTAAAGCAATTTATAGGAAATGAAAGCTTCGTTACCTTCCTTCTCTGGTCATTACTCTTTTTAACATGTTAAATTATGTTTAAATCATGTTTAAATTATGGAGTACATTGAAATCATGTTTCAATAATATTTAGAGGCCACATTTTCTTCCCAGACACATTTGCCTACAACTTTCACATCCCATTTGACAGCATAGAAAAACGCCTCTTCTCTGGGCTCCTATAGTACTCTCTAACAACATATTTACTACAATGCAATCATCTTTTAATCTACACATTTCTTCCACTCATTTTTGAGCCCCCTGAAAGCTGGAACATATAGGACACTATAAAATATTTATTTGACTCACAGTTTTCATTAAAGGCCACAAAAATAGATGTTTTCAGAGTCAAAGGCATTAAAATAGAAAATGTAATAATTTCTATTTCATTAATTACATAGATGATTGAAACAAAAGATTCATAACACAGCTGCCATTAAGTGGTAGAGCCCATATTTCAGCTTCTTATTCCATGGGAAGAAACTACGGTGTTAGATTTATCAAGTTTTATGTCTGATTCTGTATGATTCAGAAACATTTATATTGCCCTTGTCATTGAATAGATATAGCCAGAAAAAAATGGATCATTTTACCATTTAAAAATAGTCCTTTTAAAGATAATATTTCATAAAGAAACAAACTCCTGGGAGTTAAGACAATGCCTTTACTTGACAGCAATGGTAAACTATGCCAACAACATGTGGTCAACTCGGCATGCCATGAAATAACGGAGCAGATTTCTGCCATGAATGAATGCCACAGCTTTCTGATTATTATGGTGATCTATTGTACACTAGGCCTCCTTCATTTTTCTGTCTTGTAGATAATTAGCCATAGGATGGCTCTAGAATTCAGTTTTATTCCAATTAGTTATTCGTGTTGTTGAGCTAATTGAGATTAAAATAGAAACAATTTGAGACTCAAAAGAATAAAGTTTATTTTCATGTAAAAGTATTCTAGGTTTACATGCAGCTTTATCTAATGGCAGAAGCAATCTCAATCAGAAAACAATATTTTTTTATTTGTTTATTAAGTAGGTGGTATGTATTTAACATGGTCATGAGCTGGATATTGTTCTATTACTGTAAAGGAAAAGGAGACAATAAAGAGCATGGCCTTACAATACAAAGAGGGGTTGCTCTATGCAAACTGTAATACCACATTACCAATGGCAACCACATAGCACCAGTCTACTATATGCTAAAAGGTTTATATATATTGCCTTATTTAATCTACATGACAATCCCATAATTTATGAATTTTGTGTCCCCATCAACATTATTTTAATTTAAAGTATCAATAGAGACTTTTTAAAAGATAGAACCTGATAAGGTAGGAGAAATGTCTCACAAGCACAGTAGAAACACACAGAAATAAAAACCAGAAAAGAAAGAAAGAGACTTGGAGGACAGATCTAAGAGACCAGCGTATGCAAAATGAATTCCACAGAAGCTAAAAAGAAAATGAGAAGTGATAATTAAACAAATAAGAGAAGAGATTTCCTTGAACAAATGAAAGACTTAAGCCTATAAAATAGACACTTTCAGCAACAAAATTATGTAACAGTAGAAAAATAGTGAAATGATCTCTCCTTGGAATGAGCATTTGAAAAGAAGGTACTTTTTCATTCACTATTAAAAATCACTTTCTCTTGCAGGACTATTCTTCCTAGGACTTTCAGTACAATGTTGAATAAGAGTGGTGAGAGTAGATACCCTGTCTTGTTCCAGCTGTGAGGGGGAATATTTTCAACTTTCCCCCATTATGTATGATGTTGACTGTGGGTTTGCTGTATATGGCTCTTGTTATTTTGAGATATGTTTCTTTGATGTCTAGTTTCTTGAAGGTTTCGATTATGAACAGATGTTGGATTTTATTCAATGCCTTTTCTGTAACTATTGAGATGATCATATAGTTTTTGTTTTTCTGTTTATGTGGTGAATCACATGTATTGATTTGCAGATATTGAACCATCTTTGTATGCTTGGAATAAAACCTACTGGTCATGATGAATTTTTTTTTATAGAAAGCAAAGTTATTTTTTAAACCTATTCCTGCATATATTTATATGAGAATAGACAAAAATTAGATAAATGCATACCAGGCTATGAACACTAGTGCCTATACAGAAATTAAAAAAAAAAGTTGATGAAGGTGGGAGCTAGGAAGTGTGTGTACGTGAGGATTACCATTTCTATTTTTACTTTGTCCATTTTAGATTGCTTCCCTGTTTGAAATTAGCATGCATTACTTTTGCAATTAAGAAAAATTATAAAATGAAAAGATAATGGGAGCAGGCATTATTCTGGGCTCTATGTAGGCAATTCCAATAAGCATGGGTTTAAAAGGAACTTTTAAATCTTCTAAAGCAATGCTAAAATTTTCAATCCAATGAACAATCTAGAATACAAACAATTTTCTGTGGAAATTATCTGTGTTTAAGTTAATTTTTACTTCCAGTAAAAACTACAGCCAAAGTAAAGTTGGTTTGTTGTGAGTGAATACTGGGCTTTAGCTGCATCTACAAATAAGTGGAGTAGAATTAGTATCTTCTGCCTCTGATAGTCTATGATTCTTCTAGGGTTACATAAAAAATTAATTTCATAAAAATGCAGTCAACATGTATTATGTGCCTAGCAGTGTGCTATGTAGTGGTCGTGTATGTTTGGATAAGACTTGATGCACCACCCTCAAGAAGCTCAGTCCATCAGAGAGAAAAGGAGGCAGTTAATACTACATGTTATAAGTACAAAATATACAAGAAGGCAAAGGAACATATATGAGGTCATAATTATTTCAGGAAAAGGTAAGTTTTTGGACGATGTGAACTGGCCATAAAGAATCATCAGGAGTTCATCATGTAAATTAATATTTCATGCTGATGAATGAGAATGTACAGAGACAACAGAAGATACCTTTCTGTGTATGTTTGGGGAATAATGAGTAGCCCATTGTAACCACAAAAGATAGGTACATGAAGAGTGTCAAAATATGAAATTGAAAAGCTGGTTCATTAGAGTTGCTTTTGCTAAGGAATTTGAATTATAGTCTTCAGATGAGTTGATCTCAAACATCAATGTACATAATAATACTTTGGAAATGCCTATGACAAAACTCAGGTTTCTGGAATCTAGCCCCATGGGACCAAGGAATTGACATTTTAATACCCAGGTGATGTTTATATTGGGAAAAATGCTATAAATTCAGTAAAATCATCAAGATTTTAAATTAAAGTTGATGACATTATCATACCTATGTTTTAGTTACTAACTGATTTTAGCTCCACAAGTGGATTAGAATTATAAACTGGGGTTGGTATATTGGATTAGAATAGTCAGAGACTGTTACCAAAACAGAGTTGAAAGGTGAAAAGAACATAAATGAGGGCAAAGCAACAGAGATTAGACAACTGGGGAAGGGGACATTGGAAGTTGAATGGACAAGAATGTTGATCAGCTAAAAGTTGGTGAGAGGCAGGATGGAGAGAAAAAGAATGAGAAACAAACAAAACAAAGTTTCCTCTCTCCTGATTCAAGACTGGTTGTTCTGTGGCTGTGGTAGGGAATAATCACCCAAATGAGAGTTAAGAGCATAATTAATTGATGACCACTTCCCTCCATGAATAAACTTCTGAAAGTCAGCCAATCAGTCTGACTTGATTTACTATGCTTCATAGCTAATTTCAACCACTCCGACTCCTTAAAGTCTTTCAAACTCTTTCTGAAACCTATGCCTCCCCTAAAGTCTGTCACTTTCTCCCTATGCCATGTCCAAATGTTTGCTTTGCTAAGGGAAACTTCATTTCTAGCATCACTCTCCCTGACTTAATAAAGTGATAGATCCACCTATTGTTTTAGTTATTGTATGATGACCTCTTCCTTCAACAAGAAGAAGGCAATGTAGAAAAGAAAGGAAACCAACATTTATTGAGTGATGGCTATTAGGCATTTCATAACAAGATTTCATTTTAATTTTTATGTATTTATTTTTTAAACTCTGTGAAGTATGATTTTACTATTTGCATGTGAGGAAATGGAGGCTTGGGTAAAGAAACTCACATGAAATCACAGAACTGATTTGATTCTGGTCCAGGATTTGATCCCAGGACTTCCTACTCCAAGTCATGTGTTTTTCCTAGATTTGAATTTGATGAACATTAACTGATATTGTAAATTTAGGAAGAAAAACAAATTTCAGGAGATAGATAGTGAGTTCTATCATGGAGAGGTTACAGTTGGAGACTGCTACAGGGTATTGAAAATGGACAACAAACAGTTGGAAATATAGATAAAACTCACTACAGAAGTTGGGGCAAGAATGCTATGTTTAGGAGAAATTATGTCCTATGCTGATGCAAGGTTAAATGATAGACAATTAAGGTACAATTAGAGGCAAAATAATGAAAGGGAGAGGGAAAAATCATTATGTAAGGAAAAAACAACAACAACAGCAAAAACAAAACAACACAGTTTACCTATGAAGTCAGATGAGAAAAGTTTTCATAAAGGAGAATGTGATCAACAATGCTGAATACTGTAGAAAAGTAAAACAGGTTGAGAAATTTAATGTGGTTATTGGATTAAATAACGATGTCTTTGTTGATTTCTGTCAGAGTAATTTTAGTCAAGTGCCAGGAATCTAGACTAGATTTCAATGAGTTGATGAGCCAATGGGAGGGGATGAGACAATAAGTTTAGATGACCTTTAAACTTGCAGTAGGGAAAGATTAAGGCAGAAAGTGGTTTAAGGGAAAAACAGAATTGAGATAGGCTTTGCTGCTTCTTTTAGGATGGAAAAACATCAGCAATTCATAAGTGAAAAGGAGGAAACTGGTGAAAAAGGTGATTTAGAAGTAGGTAAGGAGCAGACATGGCAGGATTAGGCTCTTGTGTAAACACCTCTTCTTTTAAAGCATGAAGGCAAAACTAGAAGGGCTAAGCAATGGGCAGAATGTCAGTGAAGGGAGAACAATCATCTATACCTAAATTTTCTTTAATATAACCAGAATAGTTTTTCTCAAAGCAATATATTTTGAACTTTAAACTAAGAGGTATTTGTGTCAGTAAATTAGAGCAGAAATTATTAGAGGAAAACTAGATAGCATGGATAATGACAAATAGGATTAGAAGAAGAGAAATTATGTATATAATTTTTTTGTAATATATATGACATAGATGAAAGAGGGAGAAAGGGAGGGAGAGAAAGAAAAAGTTTTATGTATAGGAACGAAGAACGTATGAATACAAAGATAACAATTACTCTAACATTCACTATAATTTTGGACCAATTCCTTAATTTCTCCATCCCTGGGACTTAGCCTAATTATTAGTTTTCCCAACTATAAAACTCTGGTGCATGTCAGGTATTGTACAACTAATAGTAAAAAGGTAATATTTGCCTATTTGCCTCAAGATGCAAGAAATAATTGTTCAGAGTTTGTGGACACATACGTGATGGCACAAAAAAGAGCAAAGAGAAATAAATTCATAAGGAAGTACTCTTTTTCTAAATATATTAGTGACTTGTTAAATATATGTTGTTTCCACTACATATATGTTAGTGTTGTTAAATATATGTTGTTTCCACATTTGCTCTTAACCGTTTATCCACTTCATTTTAGGTGCTTTTATTTCGTTGTCTCTGTGTAAAAGGGATGAAGAAGCTTATCAACTTTTTAAATTTGCAATTTATTTCCCCCCAATTTCATTCTGGTTCCTTTAAAAAGACCATTGACAAAAGGGGTTTTGGTGTTAGGAATTCATTAACTCAAGCTTTCAGACAAAAGTAAAACTTTTAGTAAGTGACCTAGAACCTTAGTAAACAATAATACATTACATTCTAGAAGGAACCAGAAATGTAAAGTGATTTGCAAAATAAACTGGATTAAAGCTAATTAGAGTTATTGAAAAACCCCCCAAATTGTCAATGAGTGCAAAGAATGTCATTTAAATTAGAATTATTTGTGGAATTTGCATTAAGAGAAAACTAGAAGCAGAAGAGAAAAAGTGTCATTTGATATATGTAAAACTTACTAAAGTAGTGAAATCCCTTCACCTTCACTAATTCTGATTTGCTTTGATTTTATAACATTTTGTATGTTTGCACAATATAGAGAGACATATCCAAAAAAGGTAACATATTTGTTTGAAAGGTCGATTCAGATATTCCAGAGAGAGATAACTATTTGGTACAATTCTACTGAATTGGCAGTAGTGTGTTTATCTGACTGGAAAAAGTGAAAATATATGACAGCGGGCCCAGGTGTTAAAATAATTAAATCCTTGTGACAAAGAAAATAATTAACTTATCTGTGCCTCCAAGCAATCATTTTAACTATAAAGGCAAAGCCAGTAGTTAAGATTTAGCTTTAAACATTGCCTTTTTGAAGGGAAAAAAGTGTTTTCTCTCGAAAAGCAGAAAAAATTCAATAAAGGACAATTAAGGAAAGATAATTATATGATCAGTGGTATATGTGGTACTCACGTAAGAGATAATATGTCTGGCTGAACCAAACAGTTCAGTGACTGAAGGTTAACCGAGTGCTGAAAGCACTATTAGGAAGCCTGGTTACCAGTCAGGGTCAATCCCTGGGGAGGCACCAAAAAAGATCTTAAGAGTCAGTTCACTACAATGAATATCATCTAACCCCCCCCCCCCCCTTTTTTTTTTTAAAAATTTCCCAAACAAATTGCTTAATTTGGGACTTTAGAACACTGCCAAAAGGAATTAATTGGGAAAAAAAAAATATGACTGTTAAAACATAATTATAAATTAAAAAACCAATTTGTTATTATTAAACATGAATTTTAGAGTGACCCAAGTCTTTTGAAAAATTTTTATTTCTTTCTTTATTTATTTTTAAGTACAATTCAGGATTAGATATACAAATGATAATTTTATAGGTAAAGTTTGGGCCTGGCTTTGGTCCCCACTTCACTTGGCTTGAGATCAGACACCCTTATTGATGAAGCGTGGCCCCTCCTCACTTCCCTGGCAGTGTTCCACTATTGCCAATCCCTTTCTTATAGTAAGATGATAATTGTTCAGGGTCTGCTTATGAGTGAGAACATGAGGTACTCATTTCTTTGTTTCTGTGATAGATCACTGAGTATTACAGACTCTAAATCCATTCAAGTTGCTGCAAAAATAATAATTTTGTCCTTCTTTATTGTTGTGTAATATTCCATAGCGTATATGTACCACATTTTAAAATCAGTCTACTTTTAATGGGCAGCATGGTTGATTCTATGTTTTTGCTGTTGTGAATAGTGCTGCAATAAACATGTGTGTGCATGTATCTTTTTTGTAGAATGATTTGAGTTCCTCCAGGTATATTCCCAGAAGGGTGATCGCTGGGCCATATGGAATGTCAATTTTCAGATCTTTTAGTAATTGCTACACTGTTTTCCACAGAGATTGTACTAGTTTATACTCTCGACAACAGTGTAGAAGTGTTCCTTTTTCTCTGCATCCCCTATCCAGCTTCTGATTTTTTTTTTTTTTGAGTTATTGATTATGGCCATCCTGACTGTAGTACCTCAGTGTAGTTTCAATTTACAATTCTTTAATATTTAGTAAGGTTGAGCATTTTTCATGCATCTGTTGTCTGCTCATATGGGCAAAAGATATGAAGTGTCTATTCGTATCTTTTGCCCAATTTGTGATAGGACTGTTTGTTTATTTCTTTTGGCATGTATGAGTTCATTATAGGCTCTAGATGTTAGGCCTTTGTCAGATATACAGTTCAAATATTTTTTTCCCATTCTGTGGGCTGTCTCCATGCTCTCTTGATGGTTTCTTATGCTTTGCAGAAGATTTTCAGTTTGATGAGGTCCCACATATCTATCTTGTCTCTTATGGCATGGGCATTTAGGGTATTGATCAGAAATTGCTTACCAGCTCCAATTTCCATAAGGGTGTCTCCTGCATTTCCTAAGGTTCTTTTAGTTTGAAGTTTTGTGTTTAGGTCTTTGATCCATTTAGAGTTGATTTTTGTGTATGGTGATAGGTGGTGGTTTTGTTTTAATCTTCTGCATGTGGTAAGCCAGTTTTCCCAGTCCCATTTACTGAATAAGTTCTCCTTTCCCCTAGTGGTTGTTAGTGGAGGCTCTGTCAAAGATGAATTGGTTGAGAAATTGAAGTTTTGCTTCCAGAATCTCTATCCTATTCCATTGTACTATATGCCTTTTCTTGTACCAATACCAGACTGTTATGATTATTTCAGCCTTATAGTAAATTTTAAAATCTGGAAGTGTGATACCTCCCATTTTGTTTCTTTTGCTAAAGATTGTTTTGGCTATTTGTGGTCATTTATGTTTCCATATGTATTTATATTGACATTTCCAGGTCTGAAAAAAATGATGTTGATAATGTAATGGGTATTGCATTAAATCTGTAGATTGCCTTGGGTATGATGGACATCTCAACAATGTTGATTCTTCCAATCCATGAGCATGGGATATTTTTCCATTTGTTTGTGTCATCTTTGGTTTCTTTGAGCAGTATTTTGTACTTTCATTGTAAAGCTCTTTCACTTCTCTGGTTAGGAAGATGCCAAGTTATTTCTTTTGTTGTTGTTGTTACTATTGTGAATGGGATCGTGCCTTTTATTTTTATTTTGTTCTCTGACTGTTGATGATGTATAAATATGTGACTGTCTTCTGCACTTTGATTTTGTACTCTGAGACTTTACCAAAGTCATTTACCAGTGCAAGAAGGTTTTTGACGGATTCTTTTGGGTTTTTAAGGTATACAATCATATTGTCAGCAAAGAGAGATAATTTGACTTCCTTTTTCCCTATTTGGATATCCCTGATCTCCTTCTTTTGTCTGATTATTTTGGCTAGGACTTCCAACACTATGTTGAATGGGAGGGGTGAAAGTGGGTAGTCTTGTCTTGTTCCAGTTTTCGGGGGAAGTGCTTTCAGTATCTGTCCATTTAGCAATATGTTGGCTGTGGGTTTTTTGTAGATGGCTCTTACTATTTTGAGATATGTTCCCTCTATGCCTAGGTATTCATGGGTTTTTATTAAGAAGGGATGCTGGATTTTATCAAAAGGGTTTTCCATGTCTAATGATGCAATCATGTGATTCCTATTTTTACATCTTTTGATGTATTTAATTTATGGTCTTGTGGATGTTGAACCAGCCATGCATTACAGGGATGAAGCCTATTAGTCATGGTGGATGATTTTTGAGATGTGTTGTTTGATTTAACTTGCTAGAATCTTGTTGAGAATTTTTGTCTGTATGTTCATCAGGAATATTGGCCTGAAATTCTCCTTCTTTGTTTGTCCTTTATTTGATTTGGATATCAGTGTGATGTTGGCTTTTTGTTTTGTTTTGTTTTGTTTTTTTTGAGTTGGAGTCTCACTCTGTCGCCCAGACTGGAGTGCAGTGGCTGCTCCTGGCCACTGCAGCCTCGACCTACTGGGCTCCGGCGATCCTTCCGCCTCAGCCTTCCAAGTAGCCGGAATTACAGGCGCACACTACCACGTCCCGGCTAATTTTTTGATTTTATTGTGGAGATGAGGTCTTGCCTGCCCAGGCAGGTCTCGAATCCACGGGCTTGGGCAATCCACTCACCTCAGCCTCCCAAAGGCACAGGATTACAGGCTGAGCCACCAAGCCCAGCTGATGTTGGCTTCTTAAAATGATTTGGGGAGAGTTCTGTCTTTCTCAAGTGCCTGGAATACTTTCATTAGAATTGTTATCAGCTCCTCGTTGTATCATTTGTAAAACTCCACTGGAAAGCCATGTGGTCCAGGACCATTTTTTTGTAGGTAGTTTTCTTATGATGAAGTCAATTTTCTGGGTTGTTATTGGTCTATTTAATGTCTCAATGTCTTCTTGTTTCAACCTTGGGAGATTGTTTGATGTCAGAAAGTCCTCCATTTCATTTAGGTTTTTGAGTTTGTTTCCATACAGATATGCATAGTAATGTCTGATAATTTTTTGTATTTCTTTGGCGTCTGTTGAGATTTAAACTTTTGCATTTCTGACTGGATTTATTTCAGCTTTTTTCTCTCTTTTTCTTGATCAGTCTGGCTAGAAGTTCATCAGTATTTTTTATCCTTTCAGTAAAACAGTTATTTAGGCTGGGTGCAGTGTCTCAAGCCTGTAATCCCTGCACTTTGGGAAGCTCGTGGGTTTGAGAACAGCCTGGGCAACTTGGTGAGACCTCATCTCCACTATAAATCGAAATTTGCTGGGTGTGGGGTAGCAAGTGCTTGTCATTCTGGCCTCTTGGAAGACTGAAGCAGAATGATTGCCTGAACCCAGCAAGTCAATGCTGGGGTGGCCGTGAGCATGCCACTGCACTCTAGACTGGGCGATTGTGTGAGACTCCAAAAAAAAAAAAAAGACCATTTTTTGTTTTGATTTTTTTTTTGTCTTCTATGTCCTGTATTTGGGCTTTTACTTTGGTGACCTGGATTCTTCTGCTGAAGTTAGGTTTTTGGTGGCCTTGTCTTTCCAGTTCTCTTAGGTGATTTGTTAGGCTATTAAATTGTGATCTTTCCATTTTCTTGATGTGTTTTCATAAAGAAATAAATTCTCCTCTCTGTACTGTTCTCATGGCATTCCAGTAGTTTTGGTAAAATGTGTCTTTTAATTTCTGCTTTGATTTCCATATTGACTCAGGAATTGTTCAGCACAATGCTGTTTAGTATCCCTGTCTTTGTGGGTTTGGGGGGAGCTTTCTTGGTGTTGATATTTATTTTCATTCCACTGTGGTCTGAGAAGGTGCATGGCAATATTTCAATCATATGAAATTTGTTTATGCTTGATTTATGACTGAGGATGTGGTCGATCTTGGAGTATGTTCCATGTGGTGATGAGTAGCATGTGTATTCCATGATTGTAGGGTATAGTGTTCTGTAGGTATCTATTAAGTCCATTTTGTCAAGTGTAGAGTTGAGGTTCCATATCTCCTTGTGGATTTTTTTACTCAATGATCTATCTAGGATTGTTAGTCAGGTATTTAAGTCCCTAGTCATGAGAGTGGTAGAGTCAATATCTTTTAAATTTACCTTGAAGCTGCTTTATAAAGTTGCTCCTATGTTGGGTGCTTATATGTTTAGAAGATATTTCTTGTTGATGGATAGAAGCTTTTAACATTATGTAGTGACTTTCCATATTTTTTAAAACTTCTGATAGCTTAAAGGATATTTTGTCTGATAATTATGATCAAAATTTCCCTTCTTTCTTTTGTGTTCTGTTTGCCTGAAAATTTTTTTTCCACCCCTTACTTTGAGTCTGTGAATGTCCATTATAGTGAGATGAGTCTCTTAGAGATAGCATTTGTTGTGTCTTTTTTAAAATCCAGTTTGCCATTCTATGTCTTTTCAGAGGTGCATTTAGTCAATTCACATTCAGGCCTATTATTGAAATGTGAGAGTTTATGCCTAGCATGAGGTTCTTAATGAGCTTGTTGTTGTTTGTTTGTTGGTTGGTTTTCATTTAATTTTTAGGTTGATGTGTGTGTGTGTTTTCAATCTTTTTCCTGTATTCTTGGGAAATGGGTGGTTATTTTTTTTTTCTTTCTTCTGTATTAAATACTTTCTTAAGTGTTTTTGTAGAGCTGGTTTGGAGGTATCATAAACTCTTAGGAATTGAAAGTCTGGAAGGATTTTAATCCTTCATCACAGATGAAAATTAGCTTAGCTGGGTAGAAAATTCTTGGTTGGAATTGTTTATCTTTGAGAACTTTGAAGACTGGACTCCAATTTCTTCTAGCCTGTAGTGTTTCTGTAAATAAGTCTGCTGCTATTCAAATTGGTTTTCTCTGGTAGGTAGCCTGACCTTGCTCTCTTGCTGCCTTTAGAATTTTTTTCTTTTATACCTACTTTGTGTAAGTGAATCACTATATGTCTAAGAGTTGGTCTTCTCATTTGATGTCTTTTTTTTAATCAATATTTTTTATTATGGTTTTTGGGGTACAGTTAAGGGTTAGGTGTACAATTACGTTTCATTCAGGCACCCTGTTGATAAGAGGTGTTTCCCCATCCCCAGACAGATATTTGCAACTGTTAATCCCATCCCCCCCCATAGTTTCCCAGTTCTGTCAGTCATTTTCTTATAGTATTACATTGGATGTTCAAGGTCCATTATATGAGTGAGACCATGTGATACTCAGATCTTTGTTTCGGTGAGAGGTCACTCAGTATTATACATTCTAGTTCCATCCAGGTTGCTGCGAAATTCATGATTTTGTTCTTTTTTATGGCTGCATAGTATTCCATCGTGTATATGTACCACATTTTTAAAATCCAGTCCTCTTTTGACAGGCAGCATGGTTGTTTCCAGGTTCTTGCTATTGTGAACAACACTGTGATAAACATATGTGTGCAGGTATCTTTTTTATAGAGTGATTTGAATTATTCAGAGTATATTCCAGTAGGGGGATTGTGAGGTCATATGGAAGGTCGATTTTTTGAGCTTTTAGGAATCGCCACACTGCTTTCCACAGAGGTTGTACTAGTTTACACTCCCTCCAACAGTGTAGAAGTGTTCCCTTTTCACCATACCCTCTCCAGCAGCTGTTATTTTTTGAGTTGTTGATAATTGCCATTCTGACTGGAGTTAGGTGGTATCTCAGTGTGGTTTTGATTTGCATCTCCCTGATGATTAGTGAGGTTGAGCATTTCTTCATGTGTTTGTTGGTTGCTCGGATATCATCTTTTGTGAAGTGTCTGTTCATATCTTTTGCCCATTTTATAATGGGGTTGTTTGTTTTTTTCTTTTCAGCACGTTTGAGTTCCTTGTGGATCCAGGATGTTAAGCTTTTGTCAGACCTGGAGTTGGCAAATACTTTTTCCCAACTGTAGACTGTCTCCCTGTTCTCTTGATGGTTTCTTTGTCTTTGCAGAAGCTTGTCAGTTTAATAAGGTCCCACTTGTCTATCCTCTCTCTTATGACCTGCGGGTTTTGGGTTTTGTTCAGGAATTGGAGGCCAGTTCCGATTTCCATGAGGGTATTTCCTTCATTTTCTAAGGTTCTTCTGGTTTGGGTTTTACATTCAGGTCTCTGATCCATTTGTAGTTAATCTTTGTGCATGGGGATAGATACAGGTCCTGTTTCAATCTTCTGCATGTGGTCAGCCAGTTTTCCCAGCACCATTTACTGAATAGGTTCTTCTCTCCCCATTGGTAGGTGGTGGGGGCTTTGTCGAAGATGAGTTGGTTGAGAAATTGAGGTTTTGCTTCTGGAATCTCAATTCTATTCCATTGATCTATATGCCTGTTCCTGTACCAATTCCAAGCTGTTTTCATGATTGTAGCTTTATAGTAAAGTTTGAAGTCTGGTAATGTGATACCACCAGCTTTGTTTTTTGTTTTTTTTTTTTTTTGCTGAGGATTGTTTTGGCTATTCTTGGACATTTGTGTTTCCATATGAATTCCTGCATTGTTTTTTCTAGGTCTGAGAAGAATATTGCTGGTAATTTGATGGGTATTGCATTGAATTTGTAGATTGCCTTAGGTAAGATGGATATCTTCACAATGTTGATTCTTCCAATCCATGAGCATGGGATATTTTTCCACTTGTTTGTGTCATCTTTGATTTCTTTGAGCAGTGTTTTGTTATTTTCATTGTAAAGGTCTTTCACATCTCTGATTAGGAAGATGCCAAGGTATTTCATTTTTTTTGTGGCTATTGTGAATGGAATTGTGTTTTTTATTTGGGTTTCTGTTTGTTTATTGTTGGTGTAGAGAAATGCGAGTGTCTTTTGTACATTTATTTTGTATCCTGAGACTTTGCCAAAGGCCTTTATCAATGTAAGGAGGCGTTTGACAGATTCTCTTAGGTTTTCAAGGTACACAATCATATCATCTGCAAAGAGAGATAACTTGACTTCCTCTTTTCCTATTTGGATACCCCTGATTGCCTCCTCTTTTCTGATTGCTCTAGCAGATTTCCAATACTATGTTGAACAGGAGGGGCGAGAGTGGGCATCCTTGTCTAGTTCCAGTTTTCAGGGGAATTGGTTCCAATTTGTCCTTTTAGGAGTATACTGGCTGTGGGTTTCTCATAGATGGTTTTTACTATTTTGAGGTATGTTCCCCATATGCCTAGATGTTCAAGGGTTTTTATCAAGAAGGGGTCCTGGATTTTATCAAAAGCTTTTTCTGCATCTAATGATATGATCATGTGGTTTTAGTTTTGACATCTGTTGATGTATTTAATAAGATTTATGGTTTTACGAATGTTGAATCAGCCTTGCATCCCAGAAATGGAGCCTACTTAGTCATGGTGGATGATTTTTGAGATGTATTCTGAATGCAGTTTGCTAGGATCTTGTTGAGAATTTTAGCATCTATGTTCATCAAAGATATTGGCCTGTAGTTTTCTTTCTTTGTTGGATCTTTACCTGGCTTGGGTATCAATGTGATGTTGGCTTCGTAAAAAGATTTGGGGAGAGTTGCATCTTTTTCAATCGCCTGGAATAACTTCAGTAGGATTGGTATCAGCTCCTCCTTAAATGTCTTGTAGAATTCTGCTGGAAAGCCATCTGGACCAGGGCTTTTTTTTTTTTTTAGGAAGTTTTCTTATTACATAGTCGATTTCCTTGATTGTTATTGGTCTATTTAGGTCTCAATTTCTTCTTGTTCCAACCTACTTAAGTTGTGTGATGTTAGAAAGTCCTCGATTTCCTTAAGGTTTTCAAGTTTGTTTCCATACAAGTGTACGTAGTAGTCTCTAATGATCTTTTGTATTCTTCAGGGACAGATGTGACTTCATCTTTTGTGTTTCTGTTTGTGCTTAATTGGTTTTTTTCTCATTTTTTTGGTCAGTCTAGATAGGGGACCATTGATCTTGTTTATCCTTTTGAAGAACCAGCTTTTTGTTTCATTAATTTTTTGTATTATCTTTTTGTCTTCTATATCCTGGATTTGGGCTTTTATTATTGGTGATCTGGATTCTTCTGCTGAAATTAGGGTTTTCGTGGTCTTGCTTTTCCATCTTCTTAGTTGGCTTGTTAGGTTGTGAATTTCTGTTCCTTCCATTTTCTTCATGTGTGTTTGTAGGGAAATAAACTCCCTTCTTACTACAGCTTTCAGGGCATCCCAGAGATTTTGGTAAGATGTTTCTTCATTTTCATTTGTTTCCAGGTATCTTTTGATCTCTGTTTTGATTTCATCATTGACCCAGGAGTTATTTAGCATCATACTGTTTAGTGTCCATGTCTTTGTCGGTTTTGGGGGGAGTTTTTTGGTGTCAATGTTTATTTTTATTCCACTCTGGTCCGAGGAGGTGCATGGTAGAATTTTGGTCCTTTTAAATTTGCTTATGCTTGATTTATGGCCAAGTATGTGGTCGATCTTAGAATATGTTCCGTGTGGTGATGAGTAGAATGTGTATTCTGTGGTCTTTGGATGGAGTGTTCTGGAGGTATCAATTAAGTCCATTTGGTCCAAAGTCACATTGAGGATCCAGATCTCCTTGCTGATTTTTTGTCCTGATGATCTGTCTAGGGTTGTGAGTGGGGTATTAAAGTCCCCAGTTATGATGGCGTTAGAGTCGATATCTTTCTTTAGTTTTCCTAGAAGTTGCTTTATGAAAGTTGGCGCACCTATGTTGGGTGCATATATGTTTAGGATAGATATTTCTTGTTGATGGATTGAGCCTTTTATCATTATGTAGTGGACTTCTGTCTCTTTTTTGATTTTTAATAGCTTGAAGGGTATTTTGTCTGAAATTAAGATCACTACTCCTCCTTTCTTTTGTATTCCATTCGCCTGAAAGTTTGCTTCCCATCCTCTTACTTTGAGTCTGTAGGTGTCCTTTCTAGTGAGGTGAGTCTCTTGAAGGCAGTAGATTGTTGCCTGATGATATTTTATCCATTTTGCCATTCTATGTCTTTTCAGTGGTGCATTTAGTCCATTCACATTTAGGCTAATAATTGAAATGCAAGAGTTGATCCCTGTCATAAGGTTCTTACAGAGTTGTTCCTGTTTGTTTGTTGTCTTTCTTTGGGCTTTGGAGTTGGTTCATGTGTGTTTTTAATCTTTTGCCTGTACTCTTGTGAAGAATGTTGTTGTTCTTTTTTCTTTTTCTTCTGTGTTCAGTACTTTCTTAAGTGTTTCTTGTAGAGGTGATCTAGTGGCAGCGTAGGTTCTTAGGTATTGGATGTCTGGAAAAGATTTCAATTCTCCCTCACTAATGAAGGTTAGTTTGGCTGGGTAGGTTATTCTTGGTTGAAATTGTTTCTCTTTTAGAACTTTGAAGATAGGGCTCCAGGCTCTCCTAGCCTGAAAGGTTTCTGTGGATAAATCTGCTTCTATTCTAATTGGTTTTCCCTGGTAGGTAGTGTAGCCTTTTTCTCTTGCTGTCTTTAGGATTTTTTCTTTTATAGCTACTTTGTTTAGGTGAATTATTATGTGTCTGTGAGTTGGTCTTCTTATTTGTTGTCTTGCAGGGGTTCTCTGAATCTCTTGTGTTTGAATGTTTTCATCCTTAATGCGATGAGGGAAGTTTTCTTGAATGATTTCATGAAATGTTTGTTCCAGTGTGGCTTCTGTTTCTCTCTCTGCCTCAGGAAGCCAATTACTCTTAGGTTTGGTGTCTTGAAGTGATCATTCATCTCTTGCAGGTTTTTTTCTGTCTTTTTGAGTTTATTTTCTATGCTTTTGACAGTTTGGGTTAGTTCTGCATTTTGGTCTTCAAGCTCTGAGATTCTTTCTTCTGCTTGGCTGATTCTGCTTTCCATGCTTATTAGTCGGTTATTCATTTCCATACAGTATTCTTTACTGCTGTCATTTCTGACATCAGTTCTTTCCTATCTTCCTCTTGTCTCTCCTCAATTTTTTAAATTCTCTCCATTAATGTCTTGATGTCTGGGTTTGTTGCATGTAACTGGTCATTCTGGGGGCTCTTCATTGTTTGTGTTCCAGAATCTATTTTCTCAGTTTCTGATCTCCCAGGGGTCTGTGTGAGACCTATATTCTTCTTTTGGTTTTTCTTCATTTGTGCGGTTTTTTCCCCTCCCTACTTTTTCCTTCCCTCCATGTCACTGTCTTCTTTAATTCTGTTATTCAGGGGTAAAGGGATTGGTTTTACTTCTGTTTGTTCAATCTCTTATTCTTTATGTATGCACTCTTACTTTGTTCAATTCTGGAGTTGCACTGTAGGTTGGGGGTGGTCCTTTTTGCAGTTTTGAGATTTACTTAAGCGGGGAGCTGTGACTCAAAATATATCTGCAGGTCCTGGTATTCGCTGACAGGTGTGTGAATAATCTGGAACCCACTTCCCACTGCCTTGGAATCTGTCCATGCAGTGGGGCTGTAGGTTTACTCCCTGAAATAAAATGTGGTTAGCAGAGGGGAGAGAATGGAGCAGACAGTGGGTTGAAGAGGGGGGTGGAGAGATAGAGGAGCAAGGGGGTAACAAATGAGTGTGTCAACAAATAGAGAAGCCTATACTGAAACATATAAAAACAATAGACCACAGCTACAGACAAACCAACTCTCATACAAAAATAAAATAAAACATATAGTGATGCTAACATACAAGCTAACCCACCACCTTATTAGTGTACTGTTCCTCTATACAAAGATATGGTTTACAGAGAGAAGAAAAGAGAAGAAAGGAAGAGGAAAAAAGAAAAAAGGAACAATGCAGTAGGAATAGAATTAAGTCATTAAACTAACAGAATCAATGAAGCACACTCTGAGACATTTCATTTAAGTCTAATGTCCTTTCAGGTCTGATTTCTAGTTTTCTTTTCAAGCTGGTAAATTAGTTTGCAGTTAGGGTCAGTTGCCCCTGGTATGCTGTGAAGGATAGTTCAGATCACCCTCCATTCACCACTCTGGCCTATGTTTTTTTCAAGCTTGTTTCTCCGTTTCGATGTTGTTACCTTGAATCGCCAGCAGGTGGTGCTATCTCAGCTGCTCGCCCCAGAGGGGGTGGGGCCGGACAAGAATGGCAGAGGCTGTAGATGGCTGCCTGCCTCAGGGAAGACAGTAGGAGACTTACGGTGGGCAGGATGTCTCGGTCGCAGGAGAGGTGGCAGCAATCCCAGCAGATCTTCCCTGAAGGGGCTTGAAGGACTGAAGTGGATCGCCTCCAGCCCGGGTGGTGCGATGTGCTATGGTCATGGCGGTGGTGGTGGCAGGGGGTGGGCTGTGGTGGCAGCGGCGGGGCAGCAGCGCCGTTTGCACTGCCGTGACTGTCCAGTCCGCTGCGATGCCCAGTGGTGGCAATGGCGGAGCTCTGTATGAAGAGCAGTCTGCAATGTTGGGGCCTGCAGCCCCCGGGGTGAGGGTCAGAGACCCACTGCAGTTCTCCTTTGCAGAGGGTTTCACAGACCGGGTTGCCCCGTCGCCATCTTGCTGCTTCTCCTCATTTGATGTCTTACAGGGGTTCTCTGAATCTCTTGTGTTTGAATGGTCACATCTGATGAGATGAGGAAAATTTTCTGGATAACTTTATGGATTGCTTATTCCAGGGTGGTCTCTGCTTCTCTTTCTGCCTCAGAAATGTCAATTAATCATAGTTTCAGCCTTTTGATATAATTGCACATCTCTTGGAGGCTTTGTTCCATCTTTCAAAGCTCTTTTCTATGTTTTTAACAATTTGGGTTAGTTCCAAATTTTAGTCCTTAAGTTCAGAGATTCTTTCTTCTGCTTAGTTCATTCCACTTTCCATGCTTATCAGTTTGTGATTTATTTCATTTACTGTGTTCTTTATTGTCATTATCACAGTTATCAACTCCTTCATTTTCCTCTTGTCCCTCCTCATTTGTATTCATTCTCTCTATTAATATCTTGACCTCTGGGTTTATGGTTTTAGGCCAGCCATTCTGGGGGCTCTTCATTATTTTAGTTCCAAAGGTTGTATTCTCAGGTGCTGTCCTCCCACAAGTCTGTATGGGACCTGTTGTCCTCCTTTGGCTATTGTTCATTTGTGATGGTTTTCCTCCCCCTTTTCCCCCATCTTTAATTCTGTTGCTCAGTGATGGGGGATAACTTTACCCCCGTTTGCTCAATCCCCTATTCTTCCTCATGGATTTGTTCAATTTTGAAGTCAGATTGAGGATGGGGGCGCTGTGCTTTTTGCAGTTTTGAGATTTGATTAAGGTGTTATGGTTCAGAAGTTATCTGCAGATCCCAGTATCTGCTGATAGGTGTGTGGGCCCCCTTGAAACCACTTCTCACTACCTTACAATCTGTCCATGTGGTAGGGGCATATATATGCCCACAAAAGCAAAATGAGATAAGACAAATAAAAAGAATGAAAAAAGGAAGAAGGGAGATGAAAGGAAGATGAAAAGAGAGGAGAAGAAGGAAAACAGACAGGCATGCCAACTAATGAATAACAAAGAAACAAACAAAAGCAAAAAAAAAAAATCCCCCCAAAACAAAACATACAAACAAACAAAAAACCTGATGATGCACTCACCCTCAAAAATACCCATATGCAAACAGAAAAACTAAACTACAACAACGAAAGAAGTACAAAAACAGAAAGAAAGGGGGGAAAAGAGCTTTCTCTGTTGCTTTTTCTGGAACTTCAGCTTCCTTCCCAAGCATTGCTGCCACTTTTAGCTGCCACTACAGGTTCCAGTCTCCAGCTGCCCCCCGGCCCCCTGCTCTGCTCTTGGCGCAGGCTGGCCAGACAGAGTGCTATGGGAGGAGGGTGAACCATCTCCTCATCTCTGGACTAACCCAACTTTGCTGCTGCTGCTGCTGCTGCTGCTGCTGCTGCCAAGTCTTCCACTCAGACCAGACATGTCTGAGACTGGTCCAGTGTGAAGGACGCTCCATGTCTGCTCCTGGGGTTCCCTCTCTGGTCCAGCAGTGGTCATCTCAGAGGGTTGTGGAGATGGCCTCTGAGTCTCAGGTTGGAGTCTGAACTGAACTGTGTGGGCCAATGCAGGTCTCTACCCATTCCAGGGACAGATAAAATGGTGGCAGTCAGCATTTCCTTGCCAGTGTGGGCTCAGCTCCAGATTTCCTTGCTGCGCCTTCTCCACGTTCTCACTGCCAGTGACCAGTCCACTGTCACAGGTGGTTGCTATCTCTTCTACATTCTCCCAAGAGACTCCAAGAATGGCAGATGATCCTGCACACTGGGAGCTCCAATCTCAGGGCAGTGATGGGTAGAAGCTGCCTCCAGAGGGAAGCTGTAGGTGCTTGACCCTGAGTCACCACTCAGACAGACTTTCACTCACTCACCTGCACACACCCACTCATGCTGACTGTCTTTTTGGACACTCACCCTTGCAGAGACTGTCACAATCCTACTGGTTCCATCAGCATCATGCCATCAACCTCTGATCCAATTCTCAACTCATTATTCTTCATTAATTTCTAGAGTACTGATGAAGCCCCAAGTCACAGAAAGTTATGGTTACTTTTCTATCCATGTTCAAATTCTGATTCTGCTACTAGTTCTCCTCTTATTGTTAACTTCAAGGGCTTCTTATCCAAAATTCAAGGATATGCAACCAGTACTTTCTGAACAACCAACATGCTCCAGGCACTGTGCTATGCTCTGAATCACTTTGCATTGCACTTTCCTAAGTTTCTTGATTAGCAATATGTTCATGCTAGACTTATCAATTCTTTCTATGTCATTATTTAAATAACAGTTATAGACAATCCTCTCTCACTCTGCAAATACTTTAGGTTAAGGTGTTAGATATAAATGTGAGATTTTTGTCTGTTTCTGTATAAGGCTATCTTATCTCTAAGAGCATAGTAGCAGCTGTTAATATTTTTTGTTGCTCCTTGTATCACTATTGCCCTCTCCTCACTCCACCTCGTCCTAGTATCCAATATTTTAGTCCATTCCTGTTGCTTCTCTCACCCTTCACCCCTCTCCACTCCTCCTTCTTCATTCCTCCACATCCACTACCATAGAAAGATTTCTGCCAGATGGATCCAATGGCTCTATGTAATGCCCTGACACCCTGCCTCAGGAAAGGGCAAAGAGCCCTAGGCCTGCAGCTTAACCAAGTTCTGATTCAAAGAGGCAGTGCTTTTCTCTCAAGACCATTATGTATAGGTTCCACTAAACAGTTTTAAAATACCAAATCAATGCAACTTTAACTTAGAATGGCAATCAATTCAAACTTTCACTTTAAAATTGAAGCTTTCATGATGGCCTAAAGCCCATGCCACTAAATTGAAAACTAAGAAGAGCCAAGGAAGATAAAATCTGCAAATTTAGCAGATAAAATGGATTACCATGAAGCTATGCCAAATGTCTATTCAATATGAGTTACAAATTAGAAGGGAGCCTTTTCCAATAAATTCATTCTGAGTGGGCCGGGAATAATGAAGAAAAATAAGGAAAGGAACATTTGACTTGAAATAAATGTTCAACCAGAGTAGTTTGCTTTTCTTTTTTTCTTCTTCTTCTTTTTAAAAATATGTTTAAACCTAGATTAGCAAGACTTGATATGAACTAATCACTGCCTCCAATGATGACTCAGTCATCCAAAAGAGAGTATCATGTACTCTTTTGTTCAAAAGATATTTGTTTGTTCATTTTTATTTTATATTCAAGAGGTACATGTGGAAATCTGTTTCATAGGTGTATTGTGTGATGGTGAAGTTTGTATTTCTGATGAGCTGGAGGTGAGGATGATTCCCGATAAGTGGTTTTTCAATTCTTGTTCTTCCTCTCTTCACCCCCTCCCTGTAGTAGTCCTCATATTTGGTGTCTGTTACTCCCATTCTTTCAACCCTATGTTGTGCCATGGAGATACAATAGTGAAATAGATGCAGACCTTGTCCCTGGGATGTTTAGCTTTTTTGAGTGTGTGTGTAGGGGGAAGCATGGAATGCTGGGAGAATTGCTGAAGTAGGCATGCAATCCAGCCTTGGGACTTTACTTGGTGTTTCCCAGAGGAGATAATATCTAAACCAAATCCCCAAAGCTGAGAAGGAAATACATTTATTGTATTCTTAGATCTTTGAGATTCCCCAACTTTGACAGCATTTTCCAGGCATTTTAATACAGAAATGAAGGGGTAAATAAAACAGTTTTTTTTATTTCTAGCATCACCACCCTGAACAACCCTGTCACTTTATTTGTACTCCTCTCAATAGGAACAATAAAGAAACAAAGATAAATTAGGGAAGAAGGTTGGAAGCTTCTTTAATAGCTTTCTGAAACAAATTATGTCTACTTATAGAGGAGTTTTATACTAGACCACACACACACACACACACACACACACACACACACACACACACAATCTTATTAATAGTCAAATGTCCAGAAACTTGCAAAGGTAACCTAAAGGAATTGAAATTTTAAACTGACCACTGGACTTTATAAGATAATTATGTAAATGAATCATTGATCTCACAAATACAGGCTGTGATGGTTAAATTTATATGTCAATCTGACTGGGTGCCAGATATTTGATTAAACATTATTCTGGGTGTATATATGAGAGTATTGTGGAATGAGATTAACATGTGCATTTGTAGACTCAGTAAAGCAGATTGTCCTCCCTAATCTGAGAGGGTACACAAACATATACATATGCTAAATATACATATGCTGAATATGCATACACATATATGCTGAATAAAGGAATGATTCACATCCCAGGTGGGATAGAGCAGGACAGCACAATATTTCTTTATACTATTCAGAATAGTATACAATTTAAAAGTTAAAGTTTATTTCTGGAATTTTTTATTTAATATTTTCAGGCTGCAGTTGATCTCTGGTAACTGAAACCATGGGTAACTAAAACTGTGGAAAGTGAAGCTGCAAAAAAAGGAGGGAACTATTGTATACACAAGCACACACATATATATCCTGGATTCATACAGATTTTTGTACCAAGAGTGATTCCAGAGGAACAGAATTTTTTTTTTCTTTATTTCAATAGCTTTAAGGGGTGCAAATAGTTTTTGGTCTGGGCTTTTAGGTGTACCCACCACTCCCACCTGGGCACATTGTGTCCAGTGGGTAACTTTTTTTTTGTCCCTCCATCCCTTCCCCTCTCCCTCTTTCTGAGTTTCCAGTGTCCAATTACCAGTGGTCCCCAACCTTTTTGGCATCAGGGACCAGTTTCATGGATGACAATTTTTCCATGGAATTGGGGGTGGAGAGGGGATGGTTTTAGGATGATTCAAGCACATTACATTTATTGTGCACTTTATTTCTATTATTACATTGTAATAAATAATGGAATCATTATACAACTCACCACAATGCAGAATCAGTGGGAGCCCTGAGCTTGTTTTCTTGCAACGAAATGGTACAGTCTTGTGGTGATGGGAGACAGTGACACCCAAAGTATGTTGCTTCTGTCCAGTCTACTCTATACTCTCGTTGTGGTTGCTGTCACTATAGAAAACCCTGCTTCACAAAGATAGGATGTTGGAAATGGAAGCAGACTTTCCCGTACTGATCTGACAGGAGGCAGAACTTAGGCAGTAATGAGAGTGATGGGAGCAGCTGTGAATATAGCTGAAGCTTAGCTTTCTTGCCTGCTGCTCACCTCCTATTGTGTGACAGGCCACCAACAGGTACAGGTTGTAGCCCTGGGGTTGGGGCCCCCTGCATTATGACATTCTCTAAGTCTGGACTTTTTTTTGCTGTTGAGAGACTTCCAATTACAGTTTTAATTTCGCTATTTGCTATTGGTCTGTTCAGGGTTTCCATTTCTTCTTGATTCAAGGTTGGGAGTGTTGCATGTTTCCAAGAATTTATCCATTTCTTCAACGTTGTCTTGATTTGTTTGTGTAGAAGTATACATAATAGCCTCAAATAATCTTTTGAATTTTGTCATTTCAGTTGTAATGACCCCATTTTCATTTCTGATTGAGTTTATTTGAATCTTCTCTCTTTGTTTCTTAATTTATCTACTAGTGGTCTAGCAATTTTTTATCTTTTCAAAGAACCAAGTTTTTGCTTCATTGAGCCTTTGTATTTTTTAAATTTAAATTTCATTTAGTTCTGCTCTAATTTTCGTGACTTATTTTCTTCTGCTTGGGTTTCATTTTTTTTATGTTTTTCAAGTTCCTTGGGATGTGATGTTAAGTTGTTGATATGTGATCTTTCAGTCTTATTAATGTAGACCTTAAGCACTATAACTATTCCTCTGAGCATGTTTTGGCTATGTCCCAGATGTTTTCGATCACTTGTTTCATAGTTGTCATTCATTTCTAGGAATCTTTTAAATTTCAATCTTGGTTTCATTGTTGACCCAAGGAACATTCAGGAGCAGATTGTTTAACTTCCATATTTTTGTTTGGTTGTATGAGTTCTTATTGAAGTTAATTTCTAGTTTTATTCCACTGTGGTTTGGGAAGGTGTTTGATATGATTTGGATCTTTTGAATTTACTGAAACTTGATTTGTGGCCTATGATATAATCTATCTTGGAAAATGTTCCATGAGGGAAATATATATTCCGTAGTTTTGGAATGGAATGTTCTGTAGATGTTTGTTAGTTCCACTTACTGTAGGGTCTGGACTAATGCCAGTGTTTCTTTGTTGACTTTCTGACTTAATGACCTGTCTATTGCTGTCAGTAAGTGTTGTAGTCTCTATCATTGTATTGTTGTGTATCTCTTTTTTAGTTCTAGAAGAATTTGTTTTATAAAGCTGGGGGCTCTGGTGTTAGCCACATATATAGTTTAAATTGTTATGTTTTCTCTTGGATTGATCCCTTCATCAACATATAATAGCCATCTTTGTCTTGTTTTACTGTTGGTAATTTAAAGCCTGTGCTATGTGCTGAGAATACTCCTGCCCGTTCTTTGATTTCCATTTTCATGGAATAGTTTCCCCCATCTTTTTAACTTGAGTCTATAGGAGTCTATGTGTTAAGTGGGTTTCTTGAAGGCAGCAGATATTTGGGTATGTGTGCATGTGTGTGTGTTTTATCCATCGTGCCAGTCCATATCTTTCTAGTGGGTCATGAGACCATTTATGTCCAGAATTAATAATGATATGTAAGGTACTATTTTATTCGTCATACTGGTTGTTATCTGGTTGCTTTATTTCTTTATTTATTTTCTCTGTTATGTTGGCGTTCCATAATGCTTGTGAAGTTTATGATTTCCAGTGTTTTTCACTGGTGTATTTAGGCCTTTTATTTCAGTATAGAACCCCTTTCAGTATTTCTTGTAAAGTCAGTTTAGTGTTGAGTAATTCCCTCAGCATTTGCTTGTCTGAGAAAGACTTCATTTCCCCTTCATATATGAAACTTAGTTTCATGGAATATGAGGTCCTTGGCTAACTGTTATTCTGTTTGAGGAAATTAAAAATGGGGCCTCAATTCATTCTGGCTTGTAGGGCTTTTTTTCTGAGACGTCTGCTGTTAGTCTTATAGGTTTACCTTTGTAAGTTATTTGATGCTTTTGTCTCACTGCTCTTAAAATTTCTTCCTTCACATTAATTTTGCATAGCCAGATGATTATAAGTCTTGGGGATGACCTTTTTACAAAAAATTTTTTTGGGGTTCTTTGGGCTACTTGTATCTGGATGTTTAAATCTCTTTCTCCTTGGAGAGCTTTTCATTCATGTCTTGAATAGTTTTTAAATTTCTTTATGTTGATTTTCAACTTTCTCCAGAAGCTCACTGAGCAATTTTATAATCAACCTTTTGAATTCTGTGTTTGGAATTTCAAATATTTCATTTTGGTTAGGGCCCATCGTGAAAGAGTTAGTATGGTCTTTTGGGGACACTGAAGAAATATATATTTTTTAATATTGTCAGAATTATTTTTCTGGTTCCTTCTCATTTGGATAGACTATTTCATCTTATCTGAAATTTTAGGGGGCTGACATAGTCACTCTAGTGTTCCTTGGCTATATATATACCCCTGGTATGGTAAGTTCCAAAATTGCCAGCTGTGGTAATCATGTGCTGGGTATCTGCACTGGCTCACAGCATTCTGAGTGGCCAGAGTAGCTTGGAAAGTGGTGTTAGCTGGTGACTGGGATCTGGCCTTGCCCAAAGCTGAGTTATTGTATCCAGTGTGGTGAACAGTGCTGTTGACTTCCATCCAGGAGATAGTGCTTTTGGGAGAAAGCCAGCTGTGATGGTAGCTGTGGGGTTTCTCCTTGGTGAGCACTGCTCAAAAAAAGTGCCCAGCCAACCTAAGCAGCGGGCAGCGTTCTGAGGATTATCCAAATTCTCTGTCTTTTTGAGCCTTTGAGGGGAGTGTTGAGGGGGAAAAGAGCTCAAGCATCCAAGGAGTATATACTTTTGGCTACCCCGAAGTGGGGATTAAAATTGAGTCCCAGGCTACAGGGGGAATGTTGTTCAGGACAGGCACATAAGAGTTTACATAGGGAGTGAGAGGTTACTATGGTAATGAGTCCCACTCATCTCTACCTTAGCCTCAGGCAGTC
>JAPVLO010002815.1:0-29587 GCA_027257055.1 Cephalopachus bancanus | reverse complement strand
CCTTTACGAGTAAGAGTGACAGGCTACGCTTGCTTGTTGTGAGTCTGTATCAGGTTGGGAAACGCTGTGTCAAACGTTTACTGCATTATTATTTATTTTCTGGTAGTTTTCTTCCTGCTTGGTGGACGGTGCAATACACGATTCTCAAGGTACAGCTTGATTGAGCACAGCAGATGGTTGTGTCAATACTTCACAAACAGGAATGAGCATGTAATATGTGCCACACTGAAGCAAATGAGTGCTCCACACTTACTTGTAGAAAAGCAGTACTTGAAGTCTGTTTGAATGCTAAAAAGTTTTACCCGTTGGCGTTTCTCTATGCTACGAAAGGCAGTTACTTCCCCATTTGCCTTGCTGAGTAAGCGTAGACGGCCTCTGTTAGGCTTGTTGTGAAAGTGCATCTTCCTTGCGACAGAGGTTTTCCAATGTGTGCTGCACTATTTATGGGCTATCAATGTTATTTTAGCTTGGTGCATGCTGCAATACATGAGTCTCACAGTTTTCTTCTCTTGGTAGTGATGCTCTGCAGAGTGCATTTGTTTGACCTAAGAGTTCTTTAATAGGACACCTATTGGAATGTGCAGCTCAATGTTGCCACATGGTGGGCAAAGGGAACTGCATAGTACAGTAAGGATGCATTACCCGGTGATTTCACTGGGTGCAATCTGAAACCTCTCTCCCTTTCAAATTTTGTGTCGTAGGATACACAATTACTCTGCCAAACGCCTAGACGGGAAAGAGCTGAATGCCTTGGTTGTGCTTGTTTGGAATGTGAATCTGCCTTGGAAAACGCTGTGTGAAAAGTGTGCTGCACTGGTATTTTCTCGCATTGAGTCCCATAAGGCATTGGTGCATGCTGTAATCCTGTTTCTCACTAGTTCCCTTTCATGTCTACTTCGCTCTACAGGGTGACTGCTTTGGCGTGCTGCTTGTCAACATTTCACGTTCAGGAGTGCTCAACTCCATAGTTCCCCAATGAGTGATCTGAGACATTCACATTACGTGTGTGAAAGCACTGTGTGTGACCCGGGAGAAGAATTCTCAATTTTCTTTCTCTATACCTTTTCCTGCTATGGGAAAGCAATTACACTGTGGACTGCTGTTCGGAGTTGCTTTCGTAGGCTGTAGTGCACAGGCATCTTCCTTGGTTAAATCTGTGCCAAATGTGTGCTGCAGTGTTATCTCTTTGCTGTGACTATTATTCTTCATTGCTCCCTGCTGTAATAGCTCATTCTCACTCTGTCCCCTTGATTTGTGTTCCTTTCCCAAGAGGGCCTTTTCTTAGGAGAGTGGAACATCCGTGTTTCACGGATAGAAATCTGCAATACATACTGTCCCCATGAGTGACATAAGTACTCCACAGTTACGAGCAGGAGAGCATTATCTCTTGATGGGGAGAATTCCAAATTGTTTTTCCCTGTTGCATGTAAACCTAATCAGGACTACCAATGCTGTGCCGTTTTCATTCATGAATAAGCACAGAGAGCCTATGTGAAACTGGTGTTGAAGGTGGGTATTCCTGGGGTCACGCTATTCCAGCCTGCGCTGCACTGCTGTTCATTGGCAGTCTGTATTCAGCTGGCTTTGTGCATGCTCTCATCCCTCAATCTGAGAGCTTCCCTGTATAAACACTATACAAGGCAGGGAGCATTTTGTGAGCAGACTGCAACTTCATGTGCTGCACTGACTGGAACCAGATCTCCACAGCCATTGGTAGCAAAGCATGCTTCATTCACCGGTGAATGCTGAAAAGTTTTCTATTTTACACAGGCGTCTAATCCTGAATGCAATGGCTCTTCTGTTTCATTTGCCAACAAGGCCTGAGAGCTTTTGTCTTGTTTTCGGAAAATCAGAGTCTTCCATGGGAGACATTCCACAAAACTGCACCTCACTGAATGGGGCAACAAGTATGATACTGGCTCTGTCTTTTGTGTCATACCTGATTCTCCCGGTTGCTCTTCAAGGTATATTATACTACATTGAGTGCATATGCCTCACTGAGCTGTATTGTATGTTTCCTGTGTAAACACGCACAACTCCATGTGCCACACAGTGAAATAACCGATTCACTGTGATTTTTGGGAAAGCATTATTTGTTCACCTATTGACATCCAAAATGTCTTTTCTATTGCTCTGCTGTAATGCTCATTCTCACTGTCCTTGATTGTGTTCCTTTCCAAGGGCCTTTCTTAGGAGAGTGGAACATCCGTGTTTCACGGATAGAAATCTGCAATACATACTGCCCCATGAGTGACATAAGTACTCCAATTACGAGCAGAGAGCATTATCTCTTGATGGGAGAATTCCAAATTGTTTTTCCTGTTGCATGTAAACTAATCAGGACTACCATGCTGTGCCGTTTTATTCATGAATAAGCACGAGAGCCTATGTGAAACTGGTGAAGTGGGTTTCCTGGGGACGCTATCCAGCTGCGCTGCACTGCTGTTCATGGCAGTCTGTATTCAGCTGGCTTTGGCATGCTCTCATCCTCACTGAGAGCTTCCTGTATAACACTATACAAGGCAGGGAGCATTTTGTGAGCAGACTGCAACTTCATGTGCTGCACTGACTGGAACCAGACTCCACAGCCATTGGTAGAAAGCATGCTTCATTCACGTGAATGCTGAAAAGTTTTCTATTTTACACAGGTCTAATCCTGAAGCAATGGCTCTTCTGTTTCATTTGCCAAAAGGCCTGAGAGCTTGTCTTGTTCGGAAATCAGAGTCTTCCATGAGACATTCCACAAAACTGCACCTCACTGAATGGGGCAACAAGTATGATACTGGCTCTGTCTTTTGGTCATACCTGATTTCCGTTGCTCTTCAAGTAATAACTACATGAGTGCATATGCCTCACTAGCTGTATTTATGTTTCCGTGTAAACACGCACAGATTCTTTCCTTCTTACAGAAGCTCCTCGTTGCTTTACGATAGGTTGAACAGTTCAGGTTGCTTTTATTTTTCTGCGTTTCAATGTAGCATTTGTTTTTTTCGTAGTTTTCTTCGTTGGACGTGATAAAGTTCTCAATAATTTGTAGCCGCTGGGTTGGTCAATACTCACAACGGAAGGCATTAATTGAGCCACAGAGGATGTGTTCTCACAAACGGAAAGCATAATTGGTCCATGAAGCAAAGAGTGTCCCACTTCTTGTGAAAAGAGACGAAGGCCGTTTATCTAATAGTTTTCCGGTGGCGTTTACCCTTGAAGGCTGTTTTAACCCATTTCCTTGCTAGAAGTTACGGCTTGTTGCCTTTTGTGAATATTTCTTTGCGAAGGTGTTCAATTGCTGCATCTTAGTTTTCTTCATTGTTTTGTGGTCAGGGCATTTGTTTCACAAGTTTTCTTTCTTGGAGTGATTGCATGAGTAATGTTTGACCAAGTGTTCAAGGGAACCATTGAAGTAAGGTCAATCGGTTGAATTCGGTGGGTGAATGTGAACATAAGCTTGCAAATTTTGTGATTAGGTGCAATCTGCAACCCTTCGGGAAATGTGATGCTTGGATACATTTTGGAAAACCCTGGGGAAAGGCTGATGCATTGGTTGTGCTTGTTTGATGGAATTGCCTTGAAAGCTTGGTGAAAGCGTTCTGTTTTTGCTTGATCCCTTAAGGTCACTTGGTTCATGTGTAATCCTTCGTCTATTCCTTTCAGTTCAGGTCTCAGTGACTGTTTGCGTGGTGTCACATTTCATTCAGGTGTAATCCACGTTCTAAGGGAGAAGAATTCAATTATGCTTTCATACCTTTGCTGTGACGGAAGCAATTAATTTGAATTGTTTCTTTTATTTTCTGCTGTAGGGAAAGCAATTACCTGGTAATCTTTGGAATGTGTGCTCGGTTTTCCGCTGACTCTATGTTCATTCCTGCTGTTGCTATTTACTCTTTGCCTTGATTTTTTCCTTTCCCAAAGCCTTTCTTAGAGTGACTCCTTTCACGTGAATTTCCATATCCTTTTCTTAGGAGTGGAAATCCTTTCACGAAGAATTGCAATATCTCTTGATGGGGAGATTCAAATGTATCCACAGTTCGGAGGAAATTATTCTTGAATGGTTCCAAATTTTTTCCCTTTGCATGAACCAATGGACCATGTTGTGGTTTTCTGGGGTCATGTATCCGCGCTTGAGCTGGTTTGGAGTCGTATTCGCGGCTTGCTGCTCTCATCCCTCAATCTGAGAGCTTCCCTGTATAAACACTATACAAGGCAGGGAGCATTTTGTGAGCAGACTGCAACTTCATGTGCTGCACTGACTGGAACCAGATCTCCACAGCCATTGGTAGCAAAGCATGCTTCATTCACCGGTGAATGCTGAAAAGTTTTCTATTTTACACAGGCGTCTAATCCTGAATGCAATGGCTCTTCTGTTTCATTTGCCAACAAGGCCTGAGAGCTTTGTCTTGTTTCGGAAAATCAGAGTCTTCCATGGGAGACATTCCACAAAACTGCACCTCACTGAATGGGGCAACAAGTATGATACTGGCTCTGTCTTTTGTGTCATACCTGATTCTCCCGGTTGCTCTTCAAGGTATATTATACTACATTGAGTGCATATGCCTCACTGAGCTGTATTGTATGTTTCCTGTGTAAACACGCACAACTCCATGGTGCCACACAGTGAAATGACCGATTCACTGTGATTTTTGGGAAAGCATTATTTGTTCACCTATTGACATCCAAAATGTCTTTGATTCTATCCAAAGCAATTGCTCTTCCGTTGGCCTTTACGAGTAAGAGCTGACAGGCTACGCTTGCTTGTTGTGAGTCTGTATCAGGTTGGGAAACGCTGTGTCAAACGTTTACTGCATTATTATTTATTTTCTGGTAGTTTTCTTCCTGCTTGGTGGACGGTGCAATACACGATTCTCAAGGTACAGCTTGATTGAGCACAGCAGATGGTGGTGTCAATACTTCACAAACAGGAATGAGCATGTAATATGTGCCACACTGAAGCAAATGAGTGCTCCACACTTACTTGTAGAAAAGCAGTACTTGAAGTCTGTTTGAATGCTAAAAAGTTTTACCCGTTGGCGTTTCTCTATGCTACGAAAGGCAGTTACTTCCCTTTGCCTTGCTGAGTAAGCGTAGACGGCCTCTGTTAGGCTTGTTGTGAAAGTGCATCTTCCTTGCGACAGAGGTTTTCCAATGTGTGCTGCACTATTTATGGGCTATCAATGTTATTTTAGCTTGGTGCATGCTGCAAGACATGAGTCTCACAGTTTTCTTCTCATTGGTAGTGATGCTCTGCAGAGTGCATTTGTTTGACCTAAGAGTTCTTTAATAGGACACTATTGGAATGTGCAACTCAATGTTGCCACATGGTGGGCAAAGGGAACTGCATAGTACAGTAAGGATGCATTACCCGGTGATTTCATGGGTGCAATCTGAAACCTTCTCCCTTTCAAATTTTTGTGTCGTAGGATACACAATTACTCTGCCAAACGCCTAGACGGGAAAGAGCTGAATGCCTTGGTTGTGCTTGTTTGGAATGTGAATCTGCCTTGGAAAACGCTGTGTGAAAAGTGTGCTGCACTGGTATTTTCTGGCATTGAGTCCCATAAGGCATTGGTGCATGCTGTAATCCTGTTTCTCACTAGTTCCCTTTCATGTCTACTTCGCTCTACAGGGTGACTGCTTTGGCGTGCTGCTTGTCACCATTTCACGTTCAGGAGTGCTCAACTCCATAGTTCCCAATGAGAGATCTGAGACATTCACATTACGTGTGTGAAAGCACTGTGTGTGACCCGGGAGAAGAATTCTCAATTTTTCTTTCTCTATACCTTTTCCTGTTATGGGAAAGCAATTACACTGTGGACTGCTGTTCGGAGTTGCCTTTCGTAGGCTGTAGTGCACAGGCATCTTCCTTGGTTAAATCTGTGCCAAATGTGTGCTGCAGTGTTATCTCTTTGCTGTGACTATTATTCTTCATTGCTCCTGCTGTAATAGCTCATTCTCACCCTGTCCCCTTGATTTGTGTTCCTTTCCCAAGAGGGCCTTTTCTTAGGAGAGTGGAACATCCGTGTTTCACGGATAGAAATCTGCAATACATACTGTCCCCATGAGTGACATAAGTACTCCACAGTTACGAGCAGGAGAGCATTATCTCTTGATGGGGAGAATTCCAAATTGTTTTTCCCTGTTGCATGTAAACCTAATCAGGACTACCAATGCTGTGCCGTTTTCATTCATGAATAAGCACAGAGAGCCTATGTGAAACTGGTGTTGAAGGTGGGTATTCCTGGGGTCACGCTATTCCAGCCTGCGCTGCACTGCTGTTCATTGGCAGTCTGTATTCAGCTGGCTTTGTGCATGCTCTCATCCCTCAATCTGAGAGCTTCCCTGTATAAACACTATACAAGGCAGGGAGCATTTTGTGAGCAGACTGCAACTTCATGTGCTGCACTGACTGGAACCAGATCTCCACAGCCATTGGTAGCAAAGCATGCTTCATTCACCGGTGAATGCTGAAAAGTTTTCTATTTTACACAGGCGTCTAATCCTGAATGCAATGGCTCTTCTGTTTCATTTGCCAACAAGGCCTGAGAGCTTTGTCTTGTTTCCGGAAAATCAGAGTCTTCCATGGGAGACATTCCACAAAACTGCACCTCACTGAATGGGGCAACAAGTATGATACTGGCTCTGTCTTTTGTGTCATACCTGATTCTCCCGGTTGCTCTTCAAGGTATATTATACTACATTGAGTGCATATGCCTCACTGAGCTGTATTGTATGTTTCCTGTGTAAACACGCACAACTCCATGGTGCCACACAGTGAAATAACCGATTCACTGTGATTTTTGGGAAAGCATTATTTGTTCACCTATTGACATCCAAAATGTCTTTGATTCTATCCAAAGCAATTGCTCTTCCGTTGGCCTTTACGAGTAAGAGCTGACAGGCTACGCTTGCTTGTTGTGAGTCTGTATCAGGTTGGGAAACGCTGTGTCAAAAGGTTACTGCATTATTATTTATTTTCTGGTAGTTTTCTTCCTGCTTGGTGTACGGTGCAATACACGATTCTCAAGGTACAGCTTGATTGAGCACAGCAGAGGGTTGTGTCAATACTTCACAAACAGGAATGAGCATGTAATATGTGCCACACTGAAGCAAATGAGTGCTCCACACTTACTTGTAGAAAAGCAGTACTTGAAGTCCGTTTGAATACTAAAAGTTTTACCCGTTGGCGTTTCTCTATGAGACGAAAGGCAGTTACTTCCCCATTTGCCTTGCTGAGTAAGCGTAGACGGCCTCTGTTAGGCTTGTTGTGAAAGTGCATCTTCCTTGCGACAGAGGTTTTCCAATGTGTGCTGCACTATTTATGGGCTATCAATGTTATTTTAGCTTGGTGCATGCTGCAAGACATGAGTCTCACAGTTTTCTTCTCCTTGGTAGTGATGCTCTGCAGAGTGCATTTGTTTGACCTAAGAGTTCTTTAATAGGACACGTATTGGAATGTGCAGCTCAATGGTGCCACATGGTGGGCAAAGGGAACTGCATAGTACAGTAAGGATGCATTACCCGGTGAATTTCAGTGGGTGCAATCTGAAACGATTCTCCCTTTCAAATTTTTGTGTCGTAGGATACACAGTTACTGTGCCAAACGCCTTGACGGGAAAGAGCTGAATGCCTTGGTTGTGCTTGTTTGGAATGTGAAACTGCCTTGGAAAACGCTGCGTGAAAATGTGCTGCACTGTTATTTTCTGGCATTGAGTCCCATAAGGCATTGGTGCATGCTGTAATCCTGTTTCTCACTAGTTCCCTTTCATGTCTACTTCGCTCTACAGGGTGACTGCTTTGGCGTGCTGCCTGTCAACATTTCACGTTCAGGAGTGCTCAACTCCATAGTTCCACAATGAGAGATCTGAGACATTCACATTACGTGTGTGAAAGCACTGTGTGTGACCCGGGAGAAGAATTCTCAATTTTTCTTTCTCTATACCTTTTCCTGTTATGGGAAAGCAATTACACTGTGGACTGCTGTTCGGAGTTGTCTTTCGTAGGCTGTAGTGCACAGGCATCTTCCTTGGTTAAATCTGTGCCAAATGTGTGCTGCAGTGTTATCTCTTTGCTGTGACTATTATTCTTCATTGCTCCCTGCTGTAATAGCTCATTCTCACCCTGTCCCCTTGATTTGTGTTCCTTTCCCAAGAGGGCCTTTTCTTAGGAGAGTGGAACATCCGTGTTTCACGGATAGAAATCTGCAATACATACTGTCCCCATGAGTGACATAAGTACTCCACAGTTACGAGCAGGAGAGCATTATCTCTTGATGGGGAGAATTCCAAATTGTTTTTCCCTGTTGCATGTAAACCTAATCAGGACTACCAATGCTGTGCCGTTTTCATTCATGAATAAGCACGGAGAGCCTATGTGAAACTGGTGTTGAAGGTGGGTCTTCCTGGGGACACGCTATTCCAGCCTGCGCTGCACTGCTGTTCATTGGCAGTCTGTATTCAGCTGGCTTTGTGCATGCTCTCATCCCTCAATCTGAGAGCTTCCCTGTATAAACACTATACAAGGCAGGGAGCATTTTGTGAGCAGACTGCAACTTCATGTGCTGCACTGACTGGAACCAGATCTCCACAGCCATTGGTAGCAAAGCATGCTTCATTCACCGGTGAATGCTGAAAAGTTTTCTATTTTACACAGGCGTCTAATCCTGAATGCAATGGCTCTTCTGTTTCATTTGCCAACAAGGCCTGAGAGCTCTTGTCTTGTTTCCGGAAAATCAGAGTCTTCCATGGGAGACATTCCACAAAACTGCACCTCACTGAATGGGGCAACAAGTATGATACTGGCTCTGTCTTTTGTGTCATACCTGATTCTCCCGGTTGCTCTTCAAGGTATATTATACTACATTGAGTGCATATGCCTCACTGAGCTGTATTGTATGTTTCCTGTGTAAACACGCACAACTCCATGGTGCCACACAGTGAAATGACCGATTCACTGTGATTTTTGGGAAAGCATTATTTGTTCACCTATTGACATCCAAAATGTCTTTGATTCTATCCAAAGCAATTGCTCTTCCGTTGGCCTTTACGAGTAAGAGCTGACAGGCTACGCTTGCTTGTTGTGAGTCTGTATCAGGTTGGAAACGCTGTGTCAAAAGGTTACTGCATTATTATTTATTTTCTGGTAGTTTTCTTCCTGCTTGGTGTACGGTGCAATACACGATTCTCAAGGTACAGCTTGATTGAGCACAGCAGAGGGTTGTGTCAATACTTCACAAACAGGAATGAGCATGTAATATGTGCCACACTGAAGCAAATGAGTGCTCCACACTTACTTGTAGAAAAGCAGTACTTGAAGTCCGTTTGAATACTAAGAAGTTTTACCCGTTGGCGTTTCTCTATGAGACGAAAGGCAGTTACTTCCCCATTTGCCTTGCTGAGTAAGCGTAGACGGCCTCTGTTAGGCTTGTTGTGAAAGTGCATCTTCCTTGCGACAGAGGTTTTCCAATGTGTGCTGCACTATTTATGGGCTATCAATGTTATTTTAGCTTGGTGCATGCTGCAAGACATGAGTCTCACAGTTTTCTTCTCCTTGGTAGTGATGCTCTGCAGAGTGCATTTGTTTCACCTAAGAGTTCTTTAATAGGACACGTATTGGAATGTGCAGCTCAATGGTGCCACATGGTGGGCAAAGGGAACTGCATAGTACAGTAAGGATGCATTACCCGGTGAATTCAGTGGGTGCAATCTGAAACGATTCTCCCTTTCAAATTTTTGTGTCGTAGGATACACAGTTACTGTGCCAAACGCCTTGACGGGAAAGAGCTGAATGCCTTGGTTGTGCTTGTTTGGAATGTGAAACTGCCTTGGAAAACGCTGCGTGAAAATGTGCTGCACTGTTATTTTCTGGCATTGAGTCCCATAAGGCATTGGTGCATGCTGTAATCCTGTTTGTCACTAGTTCCCTTTCATGTCTACTTCGCTCTACAGGGTGACTGCTTTGGCGTGCTGCCTGTCAACATTTCACGTTCAGGAGTGCTCAACTCCATAGTTCCACAATGAGAGATCTGAGACATTCACATTACGTGTGTGAAAGCACTGTGTGTGACCCGGGAGAAGAATTCTCAATTTTTCTTTCTCTATACCTTTTCCTGTTATGGGAAAGCAATTACACTGTGGACTGCTGTTCGGAGTTGTCTTTCGTAGGCTGTAGTGCACAGGCATCTTCCTTGGTTAAATCTGTGCCAAATGTGTGCTGCAGTGTTATCTCTTTGCTGTGACTATTATTCTTCATTGCTCCCTGCTGTAATAGCTCATTCTCACCCTGTCCCCTTGATTTGTGTTCCTTTCCCAAGAGGGCCTTTTCTTAGGAGAGTGGAACATCCGTGTTTCACGGATAGAAATCTGCAATACATACTGTCCCCATGAGTGACATAAGTACTCCACAGTTACGAGCAGGAGAGCATTATCTCTTGATGGGGAGAATTCCAAATTGTTTTTCCCTGTTGCATGTAAACCTAATCAGGACTACCAATGCTGTGCCGTTTTCATTCATGAATAAGCACAGAGAGCCTATGTGAAACTGGTGTTGAAGGTGGGTATTCCTGGGGACACGCTATTCCAGCGTGCGCTGCACTGCTGTTCATTGGCAGTCTGTATTCAGCTGGCTTTGTGCATGCTCTCATCCCTCAATCTGAGAGCTTCCCTGTATAAACACTATACAAGGCAGGGAGCATTTTGTGAGCAGACTGCAACTTCATGTGCTGCACTGACTGGAACCAGATCTCCACAGCCATTGGTAGCAAAGCATGCTTCATTCACCGGTGAATGCTGAAAAGTTTTCTATTTTACACAGGCGTCTAATCCTGAATGCAATGGCTCTTCTGTTTCATTTGCCAACAAGGCCTGAGAGCTTTGTCTTGTTTCCGGAAAATCAGAGTCTTCCATGGGAGACATTCCACAAAACTGCACCTCACTGAATGGGGCAACAAGTATGATACTGGCTCTGTCTTTTGTGTCATACCTGATTCTCCCGGTTGCTCTTCAAGGTATATTATACTACATTGAGTGCATATGCCTCACTGAGCTGTATTGTATGTTTCCTGTGTAAACACGCACAACTCCATGTGCCACACAGTGAAATGACCGATTCACTGTGATTTTTGGGAAAGCATTATTTGTTCACCTATTGACATCCAAAATGTCTTTGATTCTATCCAAAGCAATTGCTCTTCCGTTGGCCTTTACGAGTAAGAGCTGACAGGCTTCGCTTGCTTGTTGTGAGTCTGTATCAGGTTGGAAACGCTGTGTCAAAAGGTTACTGCATTATTATTTATTTTCTGGTAGTTTTCTTCCTGCTTGGTGTACGGTGCAATACACGATTCTCAAGGTACAGCTTGATTGAGCACAGCAGAGGGTTGTGTCAATACTTCACAAACAGGAATGAGCATGTAATATGTGCCACACTGAAGCAAATGAGTGCTCCACACTTACTTGTAGAAAAGCAGTACTTGAAGTCCGTTTGAATACTAAGAAGTTTTACCCGTTGGCGTTTCTCTATGAGACGAAAGGCAGTTACTTCCCCATTTGCCTTGCTGAGTAAGCGTAGACGGCCTCTGTTAGGCTTGTTGTGAAAGTGCATCTTCCTTGCGACAGAGGTTTTCCAATGTGTGCTGCACTATTTATGGGCTATCAATGTTATTTTAGCTTGGTGCATGCTGCAAGACATGAGTCTCACAGTTTTCTTCTCCTTGGTAGTGATGCTCTGCAGAGTGCATTTGTTTCACCTAAGAGTTCTTTAATAGGACACGTATTGGAATGTGCAGCTCAATGGTGCCACATGGTGGGCAAAGGGAACTGCATAGTACAGTAAGGATGCATTACCCGGTGAATTCAGTGGGTGCAATCTGAAACGATTCTCCCTTTCAAATTTTTGTGTCATAGGATACACAGTTACTGTGCCAAACGCCTTGACGGGAAAGAGCTGAATGCCTTGGTTGTGCTTGTTTGGAATGTGAAACTGCCTTGGAAAACGCTGCGTGAAAATGTGCTGCACTGTTATTTTCTGGCATTGAGTCCCATAAGGCATTGGTGCATGCTGTAATCCTGTTTGTCACTAGTTCCCTTTCATGTCTACTTCGCTCTACAGGGTGACTGCTTTGGCGTGCTGCCTGTCAACATTTCACGTTCAGGAGTGCTCAACTCCATAGTTCCACAATGAGAGATCTGAGACATTCACATTACGTGTGTGAAAGCACTGTGTGTGACCCGGGAGAAGAATTCTCAATTTTTCTTTCTCTATACCTTTTCCTGTTATGGGAAAGCAATTACACTGTGGACTGCTGTTCGGAGTTGTCTTTCGTAGGCTGTAGTGCACAGGCATCTTCCTTGGTTAAATCTGTGCCAAATGTGTGCTGCAGTGTTATCTCTTTGCTGTGACTATTATTCTTCATTGCTCCCTGCTGTAATAGCTCATTCTCACCCTGTCCCCTTGATTTGTGTTCCTTTCCCAAGAGGGCCTTTTCTTAGGAGAGTGGAACATCCGTGTTTCACGGATAGAAATCTGCAATACATACTGTCCCCATGAGTGACATAAGTACTCCACAGTTACGAGCAGGAGAGCATTATCTCTTGATGGGGAGAATTCCAAATTGTTTTTCCCTGTTGCATGTAAACCTAATCAGGACTACCAATGCTGTGCCGTTTTCATTCATGAATAAGCACGGAGAGCCTATGTGAAACTGGTGTTGAAGGTGGGTCTTCCTGGGGACACGCTATTCCAGCGTGCGCTGCACTGCTGTTCATTGGCAGTCTGTATTCAGCTGGCTTTGTGCATGCTCTCATCCCTCAATCTGAGAGCTTCCCTGTATAAACACTATACAAGGCAGGGAGCATTTTGTGAGCAGACTGCAACTTCATGTGCTGCACTGACTGGAACCAGATCTCCACAGCCATTGGTAGCAAAGCATGCTTCATTCACCGGTGAATGCTGAAAAGTTTTCTATTTTACACAGGCGTCTAATCCTGAATGCAATGGCTCTTCTGTTTCATTTGCCAACAAGGCCTGAGAGCTCTTGTCTTGTTTCCGGAAAATCAGAGTCTTCCATGGGAGACATTCCACAAAACTGCACCTCACTGAATGGGGCAACAAGTATGATACTGGCTCTGTCTTTTGTGTCATACCTGATTCTCCCGGTTGCTCTTCAAGGTATATTATACTACATTGAGTGCATATGCCTCACTGAGCTGTATTCTATGTTTCCTGTGTAAACACGCACAACTCCATGGTGCCACACAGTGAAATGACCGATTCACTGTGATTTTTGGGAAAGCATTATTTGTTCACCTATTGACATCCAAAATGTCTTTGATTCTATCCAAAGCAATTGCTCTTCCGTTGGCCTTTACGAGTAAGAGCTGACAGGCTTCGCTTGCTTGTTGTGAGTCTGTATCAGGTTGGGAAACGCTGTGTCAAAAGGTTACTGCATTATTATTTATTTTCTGGTAGTTTTCTTCCTGCTTGGTGTACGGTGCAATACATGATTCTCAAGGTACAGCTTGATTGAGCACAGCAGAGGGTTGTGTCAATACTTCACAAACAGGAATGAGCATGTAATATGTGCCACACTGAAGCAAATGAGTGCTCCACACTTACTTGTAGAAAAGCAGTACTTGAAGTCTGTTTGAATACTAAAAAGTTTTACCCGTTGGCGTTTCTCTATGAGACGAAAGGCAGTTACTTCCCCATTTGCCTTGCTGAGTAAGCGTAGACGGCCTCTGTTAGGCTTGTTGTGAAAGTGCATCTTCCTTGCGACAGAGGTTTTCCAATGTGTGCTGCACTATTTATGGGCTATCAATGTTATTTTAGCTTGGTGCATGCTGCAAGACATGAGTCTCACAGTTTTCTTCTCCTTGGTAGTGATGCTCTGCAGAGTGCATTTGTTTGACCTAAGAGTTCTTTAATAGGACACGTATTGGAATGTGCAGCTCAATGGTGCCACATGGTGGGCAAAGGGAACTGCATAGTACAGTAAGGATGCATTACCCGGTGAATTCAGTGGGTGCAATCTGAAACGATTCTCCCTTTCAAATTTTTGTGTCGTAGGATACACAGTTACTGTGCCAAACGCCTTGACGGGAAAGAGCTGAATGCCTTGGTTGTGCTTGTTTGGAATGTGAAACTGCCTTGGAAAACGCTGCGTGAAAATGTGCTGCACTGTTATTTTCTGGCATTGAGTCCCATAAGGCATTGGTGCATGCTGTAATCCTGTTTCTCACTAGTTCCCTTTCATGTCTACTTCGCTCTACAGGGTGACTGCTTTGGCGTGCTGCCTGTCAACATTTCACGTTCAGGAGTGCTCAACTCCATAGTTCCACAATGAGAGATCTGAGACATTCACATTACGTGTGTGAAAGCACTGTGTGTGACCCGGGAGAAGAATTCTCAATTTTTCTTTCTCTATACCTTTTCCTGTTATGGGAAAGCAATTACACTGTGGACTGCTGTTCGGAGTTGTCTTTCGTAGGCTGTAGTGCACAGGCATCTTCCTTGGTTAAATCTGTGCCAAATGTGTGCTGCAGTGTTATCTCTTTGCTGTGACTATTATTCTTCATTGCTCCCTGCTGTAATAGCTCATTCTCACCCTGTCCCCTTGATTTGTGTTCCTTTCCCAAGAGGGCCTTTTCTTAGGAGAGTGGAACATCCGTGTTTCACGGATAGAAATCTGCAATACATACTGTCCCCATGAGTGACATAAGTACTCCACAGTTACGAGCAGGAGAGCATTATCTCTTGATGGGGAGAATTCCAAATTGTTTTTCCCTGTTGCATGTAAACCTAATCAGGACTACCAATGCTGTGCCGTTTTCATTCATGAATAAGCACAGAGAGCCTATGTGAAACTGGTGTTGAAGGTGGGTATTCCTGGGGTCACGCTATTCCAGCCTGCGCTGCACTGCTGTTCATTGGCAGTCTGTATTCAGCTGGCTTTGTGCATGCTCTCATCCCTCAATCTGAGAGCTTCCCTGTATAAACACTATACAAGGCAGGGAGCATTTTGTGAGCAGACTGCAACTTCATGTGCTGCACTGACTGGAACCAGATCTCCACAGCCATTGGTAGCAAAGCATGCTTCATTCACCGGTGAATGCTGAAAAGTTTTCTATTTTACACAGGCGTCTAATCCTGAATGCAATGGCTCTTCTGTTTCATTTGCCAACAAGGCCTGAGAGCTCTTGTCTTGTTTCCGGAAAATCAGAGTCTTCCATGGGAGACATTCCACAAAACTGCACCTCACTGAATGGGGCAACAAGTATGATACTGGCTCTGTCTTTTGTGTCATACCTGATTCTCCCGGTTGCTCTTCAAGGTATATTATACTACATTGAGTGCATATGCCTCACTGAGCTGTATTGTATGTTTCCTGTGTAAACACGCACAACTCCATGTGCCACACAGTGAAATGACCGATTCACTGTGATTTTTGGGAAAGCATTATTTGTTCACCTATTGACATCCAAAATGTCTTTGATTCTATCCAAAGCAATTGCTCTTCCGTTGGCCTTTACGAGTAAGAGCTGACAGGCTTCGCTTGCTTGTTGTGAGTCTGTATCAGGTTGGGAAACGCTGTGTCAAAAGGTTACTGCATTATTATTTATTTTCTGGTAGTTTTCTTCCTGCTTGGTGTACGGTGCAATACACGATTCTCAAGGTACAGCTTGATTGAGCACAGCAGAGGGTTGTGTCAATACTTCACAAACAGGAATGAGCATGTAATATGTGCCACACTGAAGCAAATGAGTGCTCCACACTTACTTGTAGAAAAGCAGTACTTGAAGTCCGTTTGAATACTAAGAAGTTTTACCCGTTGGCGTTTCTCTATGAGACGAAAGGCAGTTACTTCCCCATTTGCCTTGCTGAGTAAGCGTAGACGGCCTCTGTTAGGCTTGTTGTGAAAGTGCATCTTCCTTGCGACAGAGGTTTTCCAATGTGTGCTGCACTATTTATGGGCTATCAATGTTATTTTAGCTTGGTGCATGCTGCAAGACATGAGTCTCACAGTTTTCTTCTCCTTGGTAGTGATGCTCTGCAGAGTGCATTTGTTTCACCTAAGAGTTCTTTAATAGGACACGTATTGGAATGTGCAGCTCAATGGTGCCACATGGTGGGCAAAGGGAACTGCATAGTACAGTAAGGATGCATTACCCGGTGAATTCAGTGGGTGCAATCTGAAACGATTCTCCCTTTCAAATTTTTGTGTCGTAGGATACACAGTTACTGTGCCAAACGCCTTGACGGGAAAGAGCTGAATGCCTTGGTTGTGCTTGTTTGGAATGTGAAACTGCCTTGGAAAACGCTGCGTGAAAATGTGCTGCACTGTTATTTTCTGGCATTGAGTCCCATAAGGCATTGGTGCATGCTGTAATCCTGTTTCTCACTAGTTCCCTTTCATGTCTACTTCGCTCTACAGGGTGACTGCTTTGGCGTGCTGCCTGTCAACATTTCACGTTCAGGAGTGCTCAACTCCATAGTTCCACAATGAGAGATCTGAGACATTCACATTACGTGTGTGAAAGCACTGTGTGTGACCCGGGAGAAGAATTCTCAATTTTTCTTTCTCTATACCTTTTCCTGTTATGGGAAAGCAATTACACTGTGGACTGCTGTTCGGAGTTGTCTTTCGTAGGCTGTAGTGCACAGGCATCTTCCTTGGTTAAATCTGTGCCAAATGTGTGCTGCAGTGTTATCTCTTTGCTGTGACTATTATTCTTCATTGCTCCCTGCTGTAATAGCTCATTCTCACCCTGTCCCCTTGATTTGTGTTCCTTTCCCAAGAGGGCCTTTTCTTAGGAGAGTGGAACATCCGTGTTTCACGGATAGAAATCTGCAATACATACTGTCCCCATGAGTGACATAAGTACTCCACAGTTACGAGCAGGAGAGCATTATCTCTTGATGGGGAGAATTCCAAATTGTTTTTCCCTGTTGCATGTAAACCTAATCAGGACTACCAATGCTGTGCCGTTTTCATTCATGAATAAGCACAGAGAGCCTATGTGAAACTGGTGTTGAAGGTGGGTATTCCTGGGGTCACGCTATTCCACCCGTGCGCTGCACTGCTGTTCATTGGCAGTCTGTATTCAGCTGGCTTTGTGCATGCTCTCATCCCTCAATCTGAGAGCTTCCCTGTATAAACACTATACAAGGCAGGGAGCATTTTGTGAGCAGACTGCAACTTCATGTGCTGCACTGACTGGAACCAGATCTCCACAGCCATTGGTAGCAAAGCATGCTTCATTCACCGGTGAATGCTGAAAAGTTTTCTATTTTACACAGGCGTCTAATCCTGAATGCAATGGCTCTTCTGTTTCATTTGCCAACAAGGCCTGAGAGCTTTGTCTTGTTTCCGGAAAATCAGAGTCTTCCATGGGAGACATTCCACAAAACTGCACCTCACTGAATGGGGCAACAAGTATGATACTGGCTCTGTCTTTTGTGTCATACCTGATTCTCCCGGTTGCTCTTCAAGGTATATTATACTACATTGAGTGCATATGCCTCACTGAGCTGTATTGTATGTTTCCTGTGTAAACACGCACAACTCCATGGTGCCACACAGTGAAATAACCGATTCACTGTGATTTTTGGGAAAGCATTATTTGTTCACCTATTGACATCCAAAATGTCTTTGATTCTATCCAAAGCAATTGCTCTTCCGTTGGCCTTTACGAGTAAGAGCTGACAGGCTACGCTTGCTTGTTGTGAGTCTGTATCAGGTTGGGAAACGCTGTGTCAAAAGTTTACTGCATTATTATTTATTTTCTGGTAGTTTTCTTCCTGCTTGGTGTACGGTGCAATACATGATTCTCAAGGTACAGCTTGATTGAGCACAGCAGAGGGTTGTGTCAATACTTCACAAACAGGAATGAGCATGTAATATGTGCCACACTGAAGCAAATGAGTGCTCCACACTTACTTGTAGAAAAGCAGTACTTGAAGTCCGTTTGAATACTAAGAAGTTTTACCCGTTGGCGTTTCTCTATGAGACGAAAGGCAGTTACTTCCCCATTTGCCTTGCTGAGTAAGCGTAGACGGCCTCTGTTAGGCTTGTTGTGAAAGTGCATCTTCCTTGCGACAGAGGTTTTCCAATGTGTGCTGCACTATTTATGGGCTATCAATGTTATTTTAGCTTGGTGCATGCTGCAAGACATGAGTCTCACAGTTTTCTTCTCCTTGGTAGTGATGCTCTGCAGAGTGCATTTGTTTCACCTAAGAGTTCTTTAATAGGACACGTATTGGAATGTGCAGCTCAATGGTGCCACATGGTGGGCAAAGGGAACTGCATAGTACAGTAAGGATGCATTACCCGGTGAATTCAGTGGGTGCAATCTGAAACGATTCTCCCTTTCAAATTTTTGTGTCGTAGGATACACAGTTACTGTGCCAAACGCCTTGACGGGAAAGAGCTGAATGCCTTGGTTGTGCTTGTTTGGAATGTGAAACTGCCTTGGAAAACGCTGCGTGAAAATGTGCTGCACTGTTATTTTCTGGCATTGAGTCCCATAAGGCATTGGTGCATGCTGTAATCCTGTTTCTCACTAGTTCCCTTTCATGTCTACTTCGCTCTACAGGGTGACTGCTTTGGCGTGCTGCCTGTCAACATTTCACGTTCAGGAGTGCTCAACTCCATAGTTCCACAATGAGAGATCTGAGACATACACATTACGTGTGGAAAAGCACTGTGTGTGACCCGGGAGAAGAATTCTGAATTATCCTTTCTCTATACCTTTTCCTGCTATGGGAAAGCAATTACACTGTGAACTGCTGTTCGGAGTAGCCTTTCGTAGGCTGTAGTGCACAGGCATCTTCCTTGGTTAAGTCTGTGGCAAATGTGTGCTGCAGTGTTATCTCTTTGCTGTGACTATTATTCTTTATTGCTGCCTGCTGTAATAGCTCATTCTCACTCTGTCCCCTTGATTCGTGTTCCTTTCCCAAGAGGGCCTTTTCTTAGGAGAGTGGAACATCCGTGTTTCACGGATAGAAATCTGCAATACATACTGTCCCCATGAGTGACATAAGTACTCCACAGTTACGAGCAGGAGAGCATTATCTCTTGATGGGGAGAATTCCAAATTGTTTTTCCCTGTTGCATGTAAACCTAATCAGGACTACCAATGCTGTGCCGTTTTCATTCATGAATAAGCACGAGAGCCTATGTGAAACTGGTGTTGAAAGGTGGGTCTTCCTGGGGACACGCTATTCCAGCCTGCGCTGCACTGCTGTTCATTGGCAGTCTGTATTCAGCAGGCTTTGGGCATGCTCTCATCCCTCAATCTGAGAGCTTCCCTGTATAAACACTATACAAGGCAGGGAGCATTTTGTGAGCAGACTGCAACTTCATGTGCTGCACTGACTGGAACCAGATCTCCACAGCCATTGGTAGCAAAGCATGCTTCATTCACCGGTGAATGCTGAAAAGTTTTCTATTTTACACAGGCGTCTAATCCTGAATGCAATGGCTCTTCTGTTTCATTTGCCAACAAGGCCTGAGAGCTTTTGTCTTGTTTTCGGAAAATCAGAGTCTTCCATGGGAGACATTCCACAAAACTGCACCTCACTGAATGGGGCAACAAGTATGATACTGGCTCTGTCTTTTGTGTCATACCTGATTCTCCCGGTTGCTCTTCAAGGTATATTATACTACATTGAGTGCATATGCCTCACTGAGCTGTATTGTATGTTTCCTGTGTAAACACGCACAACTCCATGTTGCCACACAGTGAAATAACCGATTCACTGTGATTTTTGGGAAAGCATTATTTGTTCACCTATTGACATCCAAAATGTCTTTGATTCTATCCAAAGCAATTGCTCTTCCGTTGGCCTTTACGAGTAAGAGCTGACAGGCTACGCTTGCTTGTTGTGAGTCTGTATCAGGTTGGGAAACGCTGTGTCAAAAGGTTACTGCATTATTATTTATTTTCTGGTAGTTTTCTTCCTGCTTGGTGTACGGTGCAATACACGATTCTCAAGGTACAGCTTGATTGAGCACAGCAGAGGGTTGTGTCAATACTTCACAAACAGGAATGAGCATGTAATATGTGCCACACTGAAGCAAATGAGTGCTCCACACTTACTTGTAGAAAAGCAGTACTTGAAGTCCGTTTGAATACTAAGAAGTTTTACCCGTTGGCGTTTCTCTATGAGACGAAAGGCAGTTACTTCCCCATTTGCCTTGCTGAGTAAGCGTAGACGGCCTCTGTTAGGCTTGTTGTGAAAGTGCATCTTCCTTGCGACAGAGGTTTTCCAATGTGTGCTGCACTATTTATGGGCTATCAATGTTATTTTAGCTTGGTGCATGCTGCAAGACATGAGTCTCACAGTTTTCTTCTCCTTGGTAGTGATGCTCTGCAGAGTGCATTTGTTTGACCTAAGAGTTCTTTAATAGGACACGTATTGGAATGTGCAGCTCAATGGTGCCACATGGTGGGCAAAGGGAACTGCATAGTACAGTAAGGATGCATTACCCGGTGAATTCAGTGGGTGCAATCTGAAACGATTCTCCCTTTCAAATTTTTGTGTCATAGGATACACAGTTACTGTGCCAAACGCCTTGACGGGAAAGAGCTGAATGCCTTGGTTGTGCTTGTTTGGAATGTGAAACTGCCTTGGAAAACGCTGCGTGAAAATGTGCTGCACTGTTATTTTCTGGCATTGAGTCCCATAAGGCATTGGTGCATGCTGTAATCCTGTTTGTCACTAGTTCCCTTTCATGTCTACTTCGCTCTACAGGGTGACTGCTTTGGCGTGCTGCCTGTCAACATTTCACGTTCAGGAGTGCTCAACTCCATAGTTCCACAATGAGAGATCTGAGACATTCACATTACGTGTGTGAAAGCACTGTGTGTGACCCGGGAGAAGAATTCTCAATTTTTCTTTCTCTATACCTTTTCCTGTTATGGGAAAGCAATTACACTGTGGACTGCTGTTCGGAGTTGTCTTTCGTAGGCTGTAGTGCACAGGCATCTTCCTTGGTTAAATCTGTGCCAAATGTGTGCTGCAGTGTTATCTCTTTGCTGTGACTATTATTCTTCATTGCTCCCTGCTGTAATAGCTCATTCTCACCCTGTCCCCTTGATTTGTGTTCCTTTCCCAAGAGGGCCTTTTCTTAGGAGAGTGGAACATCCGTGTTTCACGGATAGAAATCTGCAATACATACTGTCCCCATGAGTGACATAAGTACTCCACAGTTACGAGCAGGAGAGCATTATCTCTTGATGGGGAGAATTCCAAATTGTTTTTCCCTGTTGCATGTAAACCTAATCAGGACTACCAATGCTGTGCCGTTTTCATTCATGAATAAGCACAGAGAGCCTATGTGAAACTGGTGTTGAAGGTGGGTATTCCTGGGGTCACGCTATTCCAGCCTGCGCTGCACTGCTGTTCATTGGCAGTCTGTATTCAGCTGGCTTTGTGCATGCTCTCATCCCTCAATCTGAGAGCTTCCCTGTATAAACACTATACAAGGCAGGGAGCATTTTGTGAGCAGACTGCAACTTCATGTGCTGCACTGACTGGAACCAGATCTCCACAGCCATTGGTAGCAAAGCATGCTTCATTCACCGGTGAATGCTGAAAAGTTTTCTATTTTACACAGGCGTCTAATCCTGAATGCAATGGCTCTTCTGTTTCATTTGCCAACAAGGCCTGAGAGCTTTGTCTTGTTTCCGGAAAATCAGAGTCTTCCATGGGAGACATTCCACAAAACTGCACCTCACTGAATGGGGCAACAAGTATGATACTGGCTCTGTCTTTTGTGTCATACCTGATTCTCCCGGTTGCTCTTCAAGGTATATTATACTACATTGAGTGCATATGCCTCACTGAGCTGTATTGTATGTTTCCTGTGTAAACACGCACAACTCCATGGTGCCACACAGTGAAATAACCGATTCACTGTGATTTTTGGGAAAGCATTATTTGTTCACCTATTGACATCCAAAATGTCTTTGATTCTATCCAAAGCAATTGCTCTTCCGTTGGCCTTTACGAGTAAGAGCTGACAGGCTACGCTTGCTTGTTGTGAGTCTGTATCGGGTTTGGGGAAACGCTGTGTCAAAAGGTTACTGCATTATTATTTATTTTCTGGTAGTTTTCTTCCTGCTTGGTGTACGGTGCAATACACGATTCTCAAGGTACAGCTTGATTGAGCACAGCAGAGGGTTGTGTCAATACTTCACAAACAGGAATGAGCATGTAATATGTGCCACACTGAAGCAAATGAGTGCTCCACACTTACTTGTAGAAAAGCAGTACTTGAAGTCCGTTTGAATGCTAAAAGTTTTACCCGTTGGCGTTTCTCTATGAGACGAAAGGCAGTTACTTCCCCATTTGCCTTGCTGAGTAAGCGTAGACGGCCTCTGTTAGGCTTGTTGTGAAAGTGCATCTTCCTTGCGACAGAGGTTTTCCAATGTGTGCTGCACTATTTATGGGCTATCAATGTTATTTTAGCTTGGTGCATGCTGCAAGACATGAGTCTCACAGTTTTCTTCTCCTTGGTAGTGATGCTCTGCAGAGTGCATTTGTTTGACCTAAGAGTTCTTTAATAGGACACGTATTGGAATGTGCAGCTCAATGGTGCCACATGGTGGGCAAAGGGAACTGCATAGTACAGTAAGGATGCATTACCCGGTGAATTCAGTGGGTGCAATCTGAAACATTCTCCCTTTCAAATTTTTGTGTCGTAGGATACACAGTTACTGTGCCAAACGCCTTGACGGGAAAGAGCTGAATGCCTTGGTTGTGCTTGTTTGGAATGTGAAACTGCCTTGGAAAACGCTGCGTGAAAATGTGCTGCACTGTTATTTTCTGGCATTGAGTCCCATAAGGCATTGGTGCATGCTGTAATCCTGTTTGTCACTAGTTCCCTTTCATGTCTACTTCGCTCTACAGGGTGACTGCTTTGGCGTGCTGCCTGTCAACATTTCACGTTCAGGAGTGCTCAACTCCATAGTTCCACAATGAGAGATCTGAGACATTCACATTACGTGTGTGAAAGCACTGTGTGTGACCCGGGAGAAGAATTCTCAATTTTTCTTTCTCTATACCTTTTCCTGTTATGGGAAAGCAATTACACTGTGGACTGCTGTTCGGAGTTGTCTTTCGTAGGCTGTAGTGCACAGGCATCTTCCTTGGTTAAATCTGTGCCAAATGTGTGCTGCAGTGTTATCTCTTTGCTGTGACTATTATTCTTCATTGCTCCCTGCTGTAATAGCTCATTCTCACCCTGTCCCCTTGATTTGTGTTCCTTTCCCAAGAGGGCCTTTTCTTAGGAGAGTGGAACATCCGTGTTTCACGGATAGAAATCTGCAATACATACTGTCCCCATGAGTGACATAAGTACTCCACAGTTACGAGCAGGAGAGCATTATCTCTTGATGGGGAGAATTCCAAATTGTTTTTCCCTGTTGCATGTAAACCTAATCAGGACTACCAATGCTGTGCCGTTTTCATTCATGAATAAGCACAGAGAGCCTATGTGAAACTGGTGTTGAAGGTGGGTATTCCTGGGGACACGCTATTCCAGCCTGCGCTGCACTGCTGTTCATTGGCAGTCTGTATTCAGCTGGCTTTGTGCATGCTCTCATCCCTCAATCTGAGAGCTTCCCTGTATAAACACTATACAAGGCAGGGAGCATTTTGTGAGCAGACTGCAACTTCATGTGCTGCACTGACTGGAACCAGATCTCCACAGCCATTGGTAGCAAAGCATGCTTCATTCACCGGTGAATGCTGAAAAGTTTTCTATTTTACACAGGCGTCTAATCCTGAATGCAATGGCTCTTCTGTTTCATTTGCCAACAAGGCCTGAGAGCTTTGTCTTGTTTCGGAAAATCAGAGTCTTCCATGGGAGACATTCCACAAAACTGCACCTCACTGAATGGGGCAACAAGTATGATACTGGCTCTGTCTTTTGTGTCATACCTGATTCTCCCGGTTGCTCTTCAAGGTATATTATACTACATTGAGTGCATATGCCTCACTGAGCTGTATTGTATGTTTCCTGTGTAAACACGCACAACTCCATGGTGCCACACAGTGAAATAACCGATTCACTGTGATTTTTGGGAAAGCATTATTTGTTCACCTATTGACATCCAAAATGTCTTTGATTCTATCCAAAGCAATTGCTCTTCCGTTGGCCTTTACGAGTAAGAGCTGACAGGCTACGCTTGCTTGTTGTGAGTCTGTATCAGGTTGGGAAACGCTGTGTCAAAAGGTTACTGCATTATTATTTATTTTCTGGTAGTTTTCTTCCTGCTTGGTGTACGGTGCAATACACGATTCTCAAGGTACAGCTTGATTGAGCACAGCAGAGGGTTGTGTCAATACTTCACAAACAGGAATGAGCATGTAATATGTGCCACACTGAAGCAAATGAGTGCTCCACACTTACTTGTAGAAAAGCAGTACTTGAAGTCCGTTTGAATACTAAGAAGTTTTACCCGTTGGCGTTTCTCTATGAGACGAAAGGCAGTTACTTCCCCATTTGCCTTGCTGAGTAAGCGTAGACGGCCTCTGTTAGGCTTGTTGTGAAAGTGCATCTTCCTTGCGACAGAGGTTTTCCAATGTGTGCTGCACTATTTATGGGCTATCAATGTTATTTTAGCTTGGTGCATGCTGCAAGACATGAGTCTCACAGTTTTCTTCTCCTTGGTAGTGATGCTCTGCAGAGTGCATTTGTTTCACCTAAGAGTTCTTTAATAGGACACGTATTGGAATGTGCAGCTCAATGGTGCCACATGGTGGGCAAAGGGAACTGCATAGTACAGTAAGGATGCATTACCCGGTGAATTTCAGTGGGTGCAATCTGAAACGATTCTCCCTTTCAAATTTTTGTGTCGTAGGATACACAGTTACTGTGCCAAACGCCTTGACGGGAAAGAGCTGAATGCCTTGGTTGTGCTTGTTTGGAATGTGAAACTGCCTTGGAAAACGCTGTGTGAAAATGTGCTGCACTGTTATTTTCTGGCATTGAGTCCCATAAGGCATTGGTGCATGCTGTAATCCTGTTTCTCACTAGTTCCCTTTCATGTCTACTTCGCTCTACAGGGTGACTGCTTTGGCGTGCTGCCTGTCAACATTTCACGTTCAGGAGTGCTCAACTCCATAGTTCCACAATGAGAGATCTGAGACATTCACATTACGTGTGTGAAAGCACTGTGTGTGACCCGGGAGAAGAATTCTCAATTTTTCTTTCTCTATACCTTTTCCTGTTATGGGAAAGCAATTACACTGTGGACTGCTGTTCGGAGTTGTCTTTCGTAGGCTGTAGTGCACAGGCATCTTCCTTGGTTAAATCTGTGCCAAATGTGTGCTGCAGTGTTATCTCTTTGCTGTGACTATTATTCTTCATTGCTCCCTGCTGTAATAGCTCATTCTCACCCTGTCCCCTTGATTTGTGTTCCTTTCCCAAGAGGGCCTTTTCTTAGGAGAGTGGAACATCCGTGTTTCACGGATAGAAATCTGCAATACATACTGTCCCCATGAGTGACATAAGTACTCCACAGTTACGAGCAGGAGAGCATTATCTCTTGATGGGGAGAATTCCAAATTGTTTTTCCCTGTTGCATGTAAACCTAATCAGGACTACCAATGCTGTGCCGTTTTCATTCATGAATAAGCACAGAGAGCCTATGTGAAACTGGTGTTGAAGGTGGGTATTCCTGGGGACACGCTATTCCAGCCTGCGCTGCACTGCTGTTCATTGGCAGTCTGTATTCAGCTGGCTTTGTGCATGCTCTCATCCCTCAATCTGAGAGCTTCCCTGTATAAACACTATACAAGGCAGGGAGCATTTTGTGAGCAGACTGCAACTTCATGTGCTGCACTGACTGGAACCAGATCTCCACAGCCATTGGTAGCAAAGCATGCTTCATTCACCGGTGAATGCTGAAAAGTTTTCTATTTTACACAGGCGTCTAATCCTGAATGCAATGGCTCTTCTGTTTCATTTGCCAACAAGGCCTGAGAGCTTTTGTCTTTTTTTCCGGAAAATCAGAGTCTTCCATGGGAGACATTCCACAAAACTGCACCTCACTGAATGGGGCAACAAGTATGATACTGGCTCTGTCTTTTGTGTCATACCTGATTCTCCCGGTTGCTCTTCAAGGTATATTATACTACATTGAGTGCATATGCCTCACTGAGCTGTATTGTATGTTTCCTGTGTAAACACGCACAACTCCATGTGCCACACAGTGAAATAACCGATTCACTGTGATTTTTGGGAAAGCATTATTTGTTCACCTATTGACATCCAAAATGTCTTTGATTCTATCCAAAGCAATTGCTCTTCCGTTGGCCTTTACGAGTAAGAGCTGACAGGCTACGCTTGCTTGTTGTGAGTCTGTATCGGGTTTGGGGAAACGCTGTGTCAAAAGGTTACTGCATTATTATTTATTTTCTGGTAGTTTTCTTCCTGCTTGGTGTACGGTGCAATACACGATTCTCAAGGTACAGCTTGATTGAGCACAGCAGAGGGTTGTGTCAATACTTCACAAACAGGAATGAGCATGTAATATGTGCCACACTGAAGCAAATGAGTGCTCCACACTTACTTGTAGAAAAGCAGTACTTGAAGTCCGTTTGAATACTAAGAAGTTTTACCCGTTGGCGTTTCTCTATGAGACGAAAGGCAGTTACTTCCCCATTTGCCTTGCTGAGTAAGCGTAGACGGCCTCTGTTAGGCTTGTTGTGAAAGTGCATCTTCCTTGCGACAGAGGTTTTCCAATGTGTGCTGCACTATTTATGGGCTATCAATGTTATTTTAGCTTGGTGCATGCTGCAAGACATGAGTCTCACAGTTTTCTTCTCCTTGGTAGTGATGCTCTGCAGAGTGCATTTGTTTCACCTAAGAGTTCTTTAATAGGACACGTATTGGAATGTGCAGCTCAATGGTGCCACATGGTGGGCAAAGGGAACTGCATAGTACAGTAAGGATGCATTACCCGGTGAATTCAGTGGGTGCAATCTGAAACGATTCTCCCTTTCAAATTTTTGTGTCATAGGATACACAGTTACTGTGCCAAACGCCTTGACGGGAAAGAGCTGAATGCCTTGGTTGTGCTTGTTTGGAATGTGAAACTGCCTTGGAAAACGCTGCGTGAAAATGTGCTGCACTGTTATTTTCTGGCATTGAGTCCCATAAGGCATTGGTGCATGCTGTAATCCTGTTTGTCACTAGTTCCCTTTCATGTCTACTTCGCTCTACAGGGTGACTGCTTTGGCGTGCTGCCTGTCAACATTTCACGTTCAGGAGTGCTCAACTCCATAGTTCCACAATGAGAGATCTGAGACATTCACATTACGTGTGTGAAAGCACTGTGTGTGACCCGGGAGAAGAATTCTCAATTTTTCTTTCTCTATACCTTTTCCTGTTATGGGAAAGCAATTACACTGTGGACTGCTGTTCGGAGTTGTCTTTCGTAGGCTGTAGTGCACAGGCATCTTCCTTGGTTAAATCTGTGCCAAATGTGTGCTGCAGTGTTATCTCTTTGCTGTGACTATTATTCTTCATTGCTCCCTGCTGTAATAGCTCATTCTCACCCTGTCCCCTTGATTTGTGTTCCTTTCCCAAGAGGGCCTTTTCTTAGGAGAGTGGAACATCCGTGTTTCACGGATAGAAATCTGCAATACATACTGTCCCCATGAGTGACATAAGTACTCCACAGTTACGAGCAGGAGAGCATTATCTCTTGATGGGGAGAATTCCAAATTGTTTTTCCCTGTTGCATGTAAACCTAATCAGGACTACCAATGCTGTGCCGTTTTCATTCATGAATAAGCACAGAGAGCCTATGTGAAACTGGTGTTGAAGGTGGGTATTCCTGGGGACACGCTATTCCAGCCTGCGCTGCACTGCTGTTCATTGGCAGTCTGTATTCAGCTGGCTTTGTGCATGCTCTCATCCCTCAATCTGAGAGCTTCCCTGTATAAACACTATACAAGGCAGGGAGCATTTTGTGAGCAGACTGCAACTTCATGTGCTGCACTGACTGGAACCAGATCTCCACAGCCATTGGTAGCAAAGCATGCTTCATTCACCGGTGAATGCTGAAAAGTTTTCTATTTTACACAGGCGTCTAATCCTGAATGCAATGGCTCTTCTGTTTCATTTGCCAACAAGGCCTGAGAGCTTTGTCTTTTTTTCCCGGAAAATCAGAGTCTTCCATGGGAGACATTCCACAAAACTGCACCTCACTGAATGGGGCAACAAGTATGATACTGGCTCTGTCTTTTGTGTCATACCTGATTCTCCCGGTTGCTCTTCAAGGTATATTATACTACATTGAGTGCATATGCCTCACTGAGCTGTATTGTATGTTTCCTGTGTAAACACGCACAACTCCATGGTGCCACACAGTGAAATAACCGATTCACTGTGATTTTTGGGAAAGCATTATTTGTTCACCTATTGACATCCAAAATGTCTTTGATTCTATCCAAAGCAATTGCTCTTCCGTTGGCCTTTACGAGTAAGAGCTGACAGGCTACGCTTGCTTGTTGTGAGTCTGTATCAGGTTGGGAAACGCTGTGTCAAAAGGTTACTGCATTATTATTTATTTTCTGGTAGTTTTCTTCCTGCTTGGTGTACGGTGCAATACACGATTCTCAAGGTACAGCTTGATTGAGCACAGCAGAGGGTTGTGTCAATACTTCACAAACAGGAATGAGCATGTAATATGTGCCACACTGAAGCAAATGAGTGCTCCACACTTACTTGTAGAAAAGCAGTACTTGAAGTCCGTTTGAATACTAAAAAGTTTTACCCGTTGGCGTTTCTCTATGAGACGAAAGGCAGTTACTTCCCCATTTGCCTTGCTGAGTAAGCGTAGACGGCCTCTGTTAGGCTTGTTGTGAAAGTGCATCTTCCTTGCGACAGAGGTTTTCCAATGTGTGCTGCACTATTTATGGGCTATCAATGTTATTTTAGCTTGGTGCATGCTGCAAGACATGAGTCTCACAGTTTTCTTCTCCTTGGTAGTGATGCTCTGCAGAGTGCATTTGTTTCACCTAAGAGTTCTTTAATAGGACACGTATTGGAATGTGCAGCTCAATGGTGCCACATGGTGGGCAAAGGGAACTGCATAGTACAGTAAGGATGCATTACCCGGTGAATTTCAGTGGGTGCAATCTGAAACATTCTCCCTTTCAAATTTTTGTGTCGTAGGATACACAGTTACTGTGCCAAACGCCTTGACGGGAAAGAGCTGAATGCCTTGGTTGTGCTTGTTTGGAATGTGAAACTGCCTTGGAAAACGCTGCGTGAAAATGTGCTGCACTGTTATTTTCTGGCATTGAGTCCCATAAGGCATTGGTGCATGCTGTAATCCTGTTTGTCACTAGTTCCCTTTCATGTCTACTTCGCTCTACAGGGTGACTGCTTTGGCGTGCTGCCTGTCAACATTTCACGTTCAGGAGTGCTCAACTCCATAGTTCCACAATGAGAGATCTGAGACATTCACATTACGTGTGTGAAAGCACTGTGTGTGACCCGGGAGAAGAATTCTCAATTTTTCTTTCTCTATACCTTTTCCTGTTATGGGAAAGCAATTACACTGTGGACTGCTGTTCGGAG